>QQZM01000104.1:0-42482 GCA_013365045.1 Geotrichum candidum | reverse complement strand
TACTACTACTACTACTACTACTACTACTACTACTACTACTACTACTACTACTACTACTACTACTACTACTACTACTAGAGCTCTCGAAGATGAGTCTGAACATTTCAGTCTAGTTCGAAACTAAAGTTTTCAATGTCACATGTGTGACAATCGAGGTTTTTTAAAAATCTTTGCCACCATTTCTGCAACATACTAAGTTTGGGCCTAAGTAAACCTATTATATCCTTAGTACGAACTCTTCAAGGCTTCCATACAAAGACTCGTATGTTTTTATTCTTTCAGAAACAACTCCATTTTTCTCGAAGGATCTCCAAGTAGGTACATCAGCTACATCCCTATTTGTACTGTAAGGCGTTCTACAGAAATAGGTTTTATAGACTAGAAGGAAGCATAAATGAATTCAAAGCCAGATGAATTCTTCGACGCATACCATTTGATTGGAATTAGAAACAAGTAGGAACCCAAAGAAAACGATCCAACGGGATCTAGTATTCTTGATGAGTTGTTTCTGGTCAGCGTGATGATATACCGTGTTTAGTGTATCAAATCGGGAACACATTAGTGCTTAAGGGCAATCCATGTAATGTTCGATTATATGTAGTTACCATACTCTCGATTATGATAAATTCTGTGGTAAGAGAGACTATTGTTAGGTATTTGAATTGTAGTTAAGTATAGAGCTACATTAGGTATATACTTGTGGTACAATAAGCTAGCTTTTAGTGTTGTGAATATTTTGCTTTTGGTTAAGATATCAGACTGTGGCTAACACACATGTCACTGCACATATTGTTGGTTATCTGGTGGCAAAAAAAATATACTAGTTTGAAAAAAAAAAAAAAAAACATTATGAAATTTTAAATCAGGTCAGTTAGATAAACTAAGATAATTATCATTTTAAGAGAGCATCAAATTCTTTTTGGCTCTGTAACTATTTCTACCACACTGAAGGTAACAGAAACCGGGCTACAAAAAATCCAAAGGCCTTCCATAATTCTCAAGGCTCCTTCAAGCAATATACCCTAATAAGTTAACACCAACATGATTGGAGAGTTAGACAGATAGATAATTAGTTTACTGTTCTCCCATCAAATAATTACAAACAAAATTATAAAACAAAATGACATACATAGAAGACATTGATTTCAAAAACGTTGAAGAGTCAAAAAACTATCTTATGGTAAGATTTTAAGTTGCTGCAGGTGACAAATTAGTCAAATTTAGTTTTGTGGGCCAGTCTCTGAACAAGCTTGGGGTATTGGAGCAGACATTTCGCTTTACAACGATAGCTAATTTCACTATATCAACGAATGTCTAAACAGAAAAAGATGGACCGGCAAATTTTGATTTTAGAATAGGTATATTTAAAGTCCAAGGCAGAAAATATTAATTTATTTGAATCTGTTGGCTGAGGTCCTACCTTTTTGGTTGGGAGCTTTTAGTTATTTCGTTTGTAATCTTCAAAACTTATTTCAGATTCTCTAATTCTTTTCATTGTTTGGATTTAAGTGGATTCAATTATAAGATAAACAAATGCTGAACATGGAGACAACAAACTAAATTTTCATTTATAAGGGAATTTGTAACTAGATGGAAAAAGAGAAAAAAATAATACTTCCTTGTCTCTGTAATTTTTTTTTTTTCAATCAAGTACTGTTATCTTCGTATGCTACATGATACATACAGTTGGAAACTGTACATGCATACTCCTGCTATGCAATAGATATTGAATTCTCTGGAGTTTAACAAACAAAAAAGGAGCTTTGTGGCTTTGTTTATCAGAATATCAGAAAGAATATTTTGGGCCCAGTTATTCAAGTGCATGTTATAAAACTCTTGTTTTACTTCATACCCTTTGATTCTTTGATTAACAATGATTTCCCTTTTTTTTTGTTTGTTTGTCCTAGTGGGACTTATAAAACAAGCCTTCGTATTCAATTATACATTTATTATGTACACGGGATTACCATAGTATTGAACTTTGGTTCTCATTTCTACAAATTAAACAGACAAGAAGCTTGGAAAAATCTTTTTTTTTAAAAAAAGAAAAAGAACTTAAGGTTATCTGAGTTTCATGTGTTTAAGTATGAAAATAATATATTCTACAATTGTTTAAAAGTTATAAAGCTTAAAACTTTTCCTGCTCTAGCTTTTCATTATTGATTAACTTATAACCACATATATTAAAACTTATTATGATAAAGTACATAACTATTTTCCAATTTCCATTTTGAGCAGCTATTGGTTTATATTCATAAGGAAGATATTAATGGAATAAGTATGGTGATATTTTTATTATAAAAACATTTTGTTCACATTGGAAGCAAAAATTCAGGTCTAAACACTGGATTTTATTATGGGCAGGATAGGCCCAGTTTTCTTTATTTAAAAACAAAAAGAAAATCTTAACCATTTTCTAAACCACATATTTAAAATGTAACGAAAAGTATTTTCAATCACAGCTTATGCACTGTATAAATATTAAATTGAGATCAAGAGCCTCGGAATAAATCGATTAGCTCAAAATGATGTCAATCCCATAACTTATTATATCTTTAAGGGATAGATTTTACGTACAAAAGTAAAAAAAAAATAATAAAAAGTGAAATAAAATTATTTTGAGGTTTTAAAGAATTATTTTCTTATCTAGTATCAACGAGTTGGGGCTGTGTGGCCGAGTTGGTTGAGGGAACGACATGATCCAAGAGGTCAAGGGTCTGAGTCTCCACCAGTGCAATCCTTTGCAAAAATGCAAACTCTTGTTCTGGCAGAACCGCACGACTACACTGCTGAGTCAGTGCTCGCACCAACTCAGGGAAGTTTGCGCAAGTCATCGGCAGCCCGGGCTCGGGTTTACTCTCTCTACACTGTAGGTAATTAGTCGGCCGCATCAGATGGGTTTCAGGTTTTCCTAGCCCGCTTAAAGCCAGCTTACCGGGCCTCTTAGGAGGTCTTGCGGCTCATGGTAGAATTCCGGCCTTCCCGAATTTCTGCGCCTACGGGCACAGGCGCGTTACAAACTGCCCCAGACCCAGGTAAGCCTGGTGTCTTCTCAGTATTTAACTACATAGACACCTAAATAAATAAGATATTACTACTACCTAGTATCAACGATATTCATTCGCTTAATAGTAGATAGTGTCTTAATAGTTGTTTTTTTGACGACCGAATACAAGTTTCAGCGTGGTTGTAAACCGATCATCCTTTTTATCAAATTATGAGTTTAGCCTACCAGGTTTTCTTCATGTAGTTTTAATATATTAAAGATACAGAAATCTTTGTAGCAGTCTTTAAGAAATATCACGCAAAAACCAAATTACCCCAAAAATCCTTAACGTTCGATGATACACATTTTCTTTTCGTCGGCCGATTTATGTCAATAATGCGTTATTAATATGCTCATTATTACATTTAAGGGTTGAAAATACAGTAGTAATTCTAAAAGAGTTCTATTACATTGGGTCTAGTCACTTGCTTAATTGTGTATGCATTTAGCTATGTACATATTTCGTACAAAAAGAAAATTGTAGATGCACTTTTCCATTAACAAAAGTATCAAGCATTTTGCCCAACAAACATTAAGACAGACGATTAAAAGCAAATCCACGGAACCCAAACTCCAGCAGTATAGTTTATAATTTAATTTTTTTTTTTAATATTTTTCAAGCTTGGTACCTGAAAGTTGTACATTCTAAATGCAAAAATCTATAGATTTAAATACAAGAGACTATGATGGTTTATGTTTGCAGAAGGCAATTTAATTTCCATTATATTTTAAGAATGCTTTTTAGAGCTTAGAAAAAACCATTCGGGTAATTTTCAAAATTTAGAAGGTGGTTGAATTATAATTTTAATTGTCCTAAAATGATAAAAGTAGTATTAAATATTAAAAAGAGAATTATAGGAGTTCTTTTACATGCAGCGAAAGATATTCTTGGTAACAAACAACACTTGGAAAGTCTTGGAAAGTTTTTAAAAGTAGCTATAGGCGAACCAGGGACTCTCAAAAAGAAAAAATTTCAAATACTTTTGGTTTTCTGAAAAATGCATTTTGTATGAAAACTATTAAAACCATGTTTTTAATTGCAGAAATCTCGTAGAAATTTACTTTTTGGACAAAAAAGGATTGGCAGTATCTTTTAACAGCCGGTTATCATTTCCCATGTGCAAGGTTTCCAAAAGTCATTTGTCCCTATTCTTTATTCAAACCAACCAAACTCAATTTCAACTTTGGTGCAATTCCTTAGTTTGGAATTTTGCTTTTACTAATAAAACACCATCGCAATACCCTCAGGTTATTATAGTTCATGAATATGTTGAGAATGTTACAATCTTTTATGTCTTATGATCTAAAGTTATAAGGTTTTTAAATGGTCTCATACATTTTAATTTCATAATGATTTCGCTAGGGTAAAATAAACTCATAAAATGTGGAAGAGCTAATGCCAACCACGGGCGCTAATAAGACTTAATTTGTACGGCGCATTATCAAAAAATGTAACTACTATATCCTAAAAGTATTACCTAAGTGGCTTAATTTTTTTTTTAGAGCAAAATATTAACGGCGATTTAAACCAAAAAAAAAAAAAAAAAAAAAAAGAAAAAAAAAAAAAAAGGAAAAAGCGACAAATCAATAGACTTAAAAACCAGATAGGGGAACATCATTAAACTCTTATGGTTTCAAGTATTAACCTTTCCAAAGCTTTCAGTGGATGGGCTTCTGTAATATTAATTGAAAATTTAATACCTGTTAGTTGGGAGGTCAGGATATCTGCAGTAAAAATTTTACTGCAAGTGGCCATGCAAAAAAAAGCCGAGCCCAATGCCAGAATTTCTCTTCAACCCTTGAAAGAATTTCAAATTGTAGTTTGATATAATCAATACACCTTTAAGAAAGCTAACACCATTGAACAAATGTTGAACAGATTCGAAACAAAAACAACAGCTACTTTGTATTGTAATATCAAGTTAACAGCTTGAGTGGAAATTATGTTATGCTGCATATGCATCAGAATAATGAAAATTTTTCTCAGGATATGATTTAATAACCGCGTTTTGGCCAGTGTTTTATACTGAACCAATTGGTATTGGTTGTAATGTTATGCATACGCCAAACACAAAGATTTATTACAGTATAGTGTGCTCTCTACCAGAGATGCTAATATCTGAAATCTTTCAACTATTTTGAACTCAGTTGTTTTTGGGATTTCGGATTTCGGATTCAAAAATAAGATTTCAAATTTGCATAAATATTTTTTTATACACAGTGACAATCAAACTGGAATTTAAAACATGGTGATGTGTCCAGATTTTGAGCCGTTTTTCATCAAGAAGCCATGTCAACTCCAGTTCTTTTTTGTAAGAGCATTAGAAGTTTCAGTAGTCAAAAAAGAAAACCACTAAATGACTAAAGCATGCCTTAACATTAATATTACTGAAAACACGCAAGTTTCAACGCAGAAGTTTTTGCTTACCTTTTGCACAAATCTGGTTTTGTTCTTTTAGGTCTACATCATTTGGTATTCAACATTCATGTCTTTTTTTTCTTGCCAAAGACGGCTCTATAGTTGGATTCCAAACTGCAAAAATAACAATGATTCAAACTATCTATTCCTTTAATGCATAGTTCACAAAAGGGATTTTCTAAAAGGTCCATCATAGTTCAAATAACAGCTCCTTATTGTGACATTGAATATTACTTTTAGATGTTCTGAATTAAGAGAATTAAATTGAGCCACCCTTTCCTACTAGGTTTATTATAATTGAGATATAGTTTAAAAAAGAGCTATATGAAACAAGTTAAATATTATCTTGGATACTCTAGTCAAAGGAATAGAGCACTTCAAAGGCTATGTTTGAGTTGTCTCATCATTTTCAGCTTTGATAGCATATGTTGGGTTACCAGAATAATCTAGTTTCATAGCATTCAAAAGAAAAGTATTCAGATTTTCACAGCAAGATGGCCGATTATGATCCTAACATATAAAAGAATCTTTTCTAGTTATGAAATAAAATCAAAGCCTACAAAGAAATAGAATTCACTCAGCTTTTATTTCAATAATGCTAAAGATTGAATTTTTTCAATACATATTAGAAACATTGCATTCAAGCACCCCATTAATGAAGATCTGAGGTAAATAGTTTTACATCATAAGCGCCGTATAGACTCTCTTTTCAGAATAAAGGAGTCTCCTAACAGTCAGGAAATGCCACTTAAGCTTTTATCCTATAACCGATATACAGTCTTCCTAGAAGTCCTCAGCTTTCCTAGTCGATCTTCTATATAATAGTAGTTTTTAATAGTTAAAAGCCTTGCCTGATATGAACCTTTATGAATTCTATAGTCTATGCATTTTCAGAAAAATGCTATAACAACTTGATGTTTTTTACAACAAAAGCATATTTCTGAAAAAAAGAATTGTTACAAACAATATTCAAAATAATATTTCCATTGTTTGGTATGCAATTGTCATATCCATCTTGCCCTACCTAGGATATGGACGTGAACATGAATATTAGGTTAGAGTGATACGATAGGGATCAGTAAAATTGGAAGTTACAAAGAGCCACACATTTCTTTTAATAAGGCAGGTATTTGTAAAATACCACCCTCTTTTGTCGGTTTTTCTATCAATAACCCTGACAGAGTGGTTAATTATCAAATTATTTGATGTGCCTTTTGTAGTCTAGCAACAACTCTTGAAGTTCTCACATATTTCTATTTAGGTAGTGCTAGAAATAGTAAAACATCAGTACAGTTTAGGCATCCTAGAGTAACTATACATGAATTACATACTGGGCTATAGGAGTCTCTGTCTACATATTATTGCTAGTCTATATTTAGGAGGTTGCAAATTTTGGTTAGAAATCATGGTAAATCTGTTACGAGCAAGTTAGAATGCAAACCATGAAGTGCGTCTAGTTTAGACATCATTTTTGCTAAAATAATAATAACAATTAAAAGGAAACCTGGTGTGGTAGTGCTGATGGTATTTCCCTGTTTTCTTGGCTAGTATTTTATTAAACGATTCTGTTTATTAGCTTTGTCTTATCGTGCAGTCATGGTTTTTGAACATTTCTAGGGCTTGCCAAAACGTGTAATTGGTAGAATATTGTTTAAAGTTCTTGCAAAAGTCCCTGCTAATCCAGTCAAAAAAAAGCCCTCTTGGTAGTATCAATTTCATTTTGGCCCTTTCAAATACTACAGTCACTTGTCACTTCAAAGGGAAAAAGGTTTTAATTTTTTCCTGTTCTAGTTTTTGTCCCCTTCACTTTTTTACTCCCTGATATTCAAACATCGACATCTCTTTTTATTTCCAACTAAAGTGAGCATTGATACTATTGGTTTAATGAAAAGACACTTGTCAAGTAACAAATTGATATCTGACATTTGAGCTCTCATCTTTAGTGCTGTGGTAGGTGGACAAAATTACAGGGATATTCCAGTTTGTTTTAATGTCTCTATTAGCACAGTTTTTAAAAATATCAAATTTTCCAACCAATGAAATAAGTTTGAGACTACCATCCGGTCCAATTTTTTTAGGAGTGTTACAGATACTGAGAAACGATGGATAGTTCGAACGATTAAAAAGACCTAAAAGTCATTGCTTTAGGCCTGAAAAGAGATTTTAACATTGCCACTTCCACATCAACCTTTACTCGATTTTTAAATGAAAACCTGCAAAAGCACAGGTCTAAGAAGCATATTATATTGACTAAGTTTCAGGCAAAAGTTCGTTTTGATTTCGCCAAAAAATGGCTGAAACCTGGGGGCCTTGAAAATGCTATGCTTTCTAATGAAAATATGGTGCCAATCAATAGTCTATCTAAAAATATTTGGATCTTCAGAGCCTCCAAGGACAAATATAAGAAGTAATTGATAATTCATGTGTCTAAAGAAGCTATAATTTCAGTGATACTGTGGCCTGCTATTTGGCAAGAAGGAATATCAGTTTTTCACATTTTTGATGAGCTTGGGGAGGGAAAAAAGATAAATATAGCTGTGTAAAAAAAAGTTTTACACATTTTTCTGCGTTCTTTTTTCCGATATGGCATTTTAGCCCAGCAGGATAACGCGCCTAGTCATAAATCTGGAGTAGTGAAAAGGTTTTATGCTGACAACCAAATTCAAGTTATTGAATGGCCACCTTATTCTCTATACTTCAATACCATTAATCATATATGGGTCATTTTAGAGCAAAAGTTGTTTTTTCAGTATCCTAAAATATCAAAAATGAAAGCCAACACAACTAGCAAAGCACTTGTCTGTCAATGGCTGCGTGAAACTTGGGATACTATTGATCAGGACACAATTAAGACGCCTATATTATCAATGAAAATAGACTTATGGCAGTAACACAAGTTAAACCGCAAAGTTTCAGATTTTTAGAAATAATTTATTATTAAAATTGAAGAATAATATGTTGTTTTACAAGCATTTTAAAAATTGCCTATTGTCATGGGAAAAAAATTGAAACCTTGTTTTCTTTGAAGTTAGTGACTGTACAAGCATTTACCCAAACAAATTACATAGATGAAAAGGACAATAAACTGATTATCTAGTTAGATGAAGAATTTCTATCTGAATCATTATTTTAAATATTTATGTAGTGTATTAATTTTGGCCTTATATTTATACGAGATATTAATATTTGGGTGGTGAAATGTTCTAAATGAGAAATTTTTATACATTAAAAGTCATCTTCAAAAGGGCAATTCATGCTATCGTGACCCTTCTTATCACAAAGAACACACCATTTTGCTTCAGCAGCGTTTTTTTCATCAACTGTTTTGCCTATAATATGCTCTTTGAGTATAGTAGTAGCAATGCTGATAGATGATGATCGTCTCGATTTTGGTGAACTGGACATCACTGCCGTTGCTAACTCCGCTGCAGTCTTAGTGCTAGAGTGAGATGTTGATAAAGTTGAGTTGTTAGGGTTATGTATATGACTGTGGCCAGCGGCAGTTACTGCGGTTACAATGTTGCGAGCAGTTATGCTAGGAGAGAGATGGTGAGGAGGAAGAACATCAGGAAACTCCAGGGAAAGAAAAGAATTATTAGGTGAAAGTTTGGATTTCCTTTGAACAGGAACGTGACTTTGAATAGGAAGCTCGTCCATCAGAGAATTAATGCTGGGAGGGGTAGATGAAATAGTTGCCTCACTTTGTGGAGACATCTTAGCACTGGCAGCTGTACTTGATGCAGCTAAATCGTCTTTGGTAATTGACATTTGGTCCATCATGCTGGCAAGTTCTCCAATTGTTTTTTCAATTGGCAATTTGTTGGTAGTATTATCCAAATGGGAATTTTTGTTGTGATGTGAATGATGTGGCGGAGGTTCCTCTATCACTTGAGTAATTATCTGAGGTCGTGAATAATCAACAAGCCTTTGCTCTGCCTGATCAAGTTGCTCTTTCATGCTTTGTAGTTTGTGTTCCTTTTCTAGTAGTAAGTTTTCAAGTTCAGCGAGTTTCGAAATCTGTGCCTTCGCATCTTGTTCACCAACAGGATTCATGGATCGGCCCATTCCAGCAGATTCCATATTTTTGATGTATCTTTCAAGAGTTGGCACTCGATCAGCAATAACTCTGACTTCTAATAATTTTTCTTGTAGTGCTTTGATTTCGTTTGTGTATGCCGCTGTAGACTCTTGCATATCAGCTTGTAAAGCGTCAAGTGTTGTTCTAAATTCACTACGCCGTTCTTCAACAGTTGATTTTAAAAGAGTGATTTTTTTGTCTTTGTCTTCAAGCTCTTTGGCATGGTTTTTTTTCAGTTCTTCAATGTACTCAATCTGGCCAGAAGCGAGGTCCCGTTCCGCATTTTCTCGGTCGTGCAAATTTTGGAACTCAATGACCGTCGATTCAAGTTCTTTCAAAAGTAATGTTTGTTCCTGAAACTGTTCTTCTTTTTCTTTTAGCTCATCTGTTGCTATTCGCAATTTGTGTTTAAGATTGTGGATTTCTGACTGCGCTTCTGCTTGTACTTGTGATACTGCCATTGCTACAGCTTGCGCCACAACGGCGCTATGGTCTGCATCATGATCCGACCCAGTGGTTGAATGTCTTCTAGGATCATCATATCCATGGCTTTCATGTTCATTAAATAACAGTGATGGCCAGAGACCACTAGCCCTCTTTTTTGTTGGTGAAGAGAGCTGCGATCTTGGGTCTGAGTATGATGGTTCTGATCTAAGCCGGGTAAGTGATTTTCGATGAGTACTACTTAAAGGAGTAGAGGTAGCCTGCGGAGGGGATCCTATTGAGAACCCAGAAAATTGTCCTCCAGTAAGTGATTGCCGTTTTCGGGTACTGGAAATTGGTGTAGCCTTGTTTCGAATAGCTGTGTTAGATGCGATCAAATCCACTGGTGTTTTAGAGCGAGCAGAATTGAGAGGTAACGATGAACGTCGATTAGAAATAGCCCGCTTAGCGTTTTGTGATTGAGGAGTACTTTGAAGTTTTGAATAGGATATGAAAACGCCTGTTTTTGGAACTTTAGGCTCAAAGTACTTGACTCTAAGTATCAATGACATTAGAACTTGTGTCCCTCGATGCAATCTCAATCTGTTGTACTCACCCATTAAACTCACCGTTGTGCCGGCCATTTGAAGACCACTCTTCGATTAACTCGACACCAGCAAATTCGCCTTTTTTGCCAGCAATTGGCCCAATATAGTGCAGAATTCCTTTCTGGCCGTCTGGAAGCCAAACTGTATCGCCCAAAACAAATTCATTCGCCTGGGAAAAAGTTCTATTTGATGACGGCACTACCAAATGTTTTAAATTTGATCCAGCAGAATCTGCCATCATGATGCTATAACTTGATTTATGATGAAAATGATTAATGAATCAAAAGAGAAGTTGCACTGGCAGAGAGGATGGCCTGGTTCAAAATGTAAAATAATTCAGGGGGAGAGGGAACACTCCCATTCGAGAAAAAATATAATTTCCCAGATTGGCAATGAGGCTTTGTGATTTTAATTATTAATTATTTATGTAATATTTTCATTTTACGACTCTTTTTTCTATCCACCAAACCATCTGCTTGACATCACCATTATAGGATCTGTCCCAACACCCTTACATTGCTTGTGGCCTAACCAAAATGTTTCCATCGTTTGCTAATTCGGCATTTGCTGGAAACAGCGGAAATTCAGGAAACTTTGGTAGTGCATCTACTTCAGCGTTTGGATTTGGACATTCACAGCAAAACAATTCTCAATTCCAAAGCGCATTCTCGAACTTCAACAATAATCAGCAAAATAAAAACAGCAATGGCAACTTCAATGCTTTCTCCAATAACAATAATGCTAATGCAAACGGTAACAATAATAATAGTTCAAATAGTAATGGGGGAAATAGAGGAAATCGTCGAGGAGGGTCACAGAGAGGAGGGGGTCGTGGCAGAGGTCGTGGGAACTTTAGTAATGGATCATCTCGAAATAATTCGCCATTCCCTGGTTCCTCCAAGAACAGTATAAACTATTTTCAGAATAATAGTTCACCTGCTCTGACCCAACCACCGACTCTCCCTACTCCTTCCGGATTTCGCCAGAGATCGCGAGCCTCTTTGCCAACGCCTTCATATCTCCAACCCGGTCAGAAATTGATTACGAAAATAACTTTTAAGCCTGATCCCTGGGATGTACAAAATCAGCAGAAAATGCTAAGCCTTGAGGCTTCTCAGATAGATGTTAGTCAGTTAGAGAATATCTACCGGCAGTTCCAGTCAATGCGCGAAATTGAGCGCCGCGAAATGGAAAACCGCGGTTTGGTTGACCAACAAGATACTAGAAAGGACCTCAAGGATGCTATCATATTTATTGGAAGCTGTGAAGACAAATGTCCTACCTTTGAACGAGTTCGAAGAGCATACGAAAAAGATACCAAGCCCTTTGAAAAGGTAGGAATATCTTATTGATGTCACTTTTATTGCGAAATGCTAACCAAATATTTCTAGGACGCCAATGGAAATGTGTCTAGAGAACTATCAGTCAAAGCCTTCTCAAGACCAGCAGCCGGACAGCCACCACCATTACCTTCTGACGTTAGACCGCCACATATTCTGGTGTCGACCTTGAATTACCTGATAAACAATGTTGTTCCTCAGCTTCCTAAAAGTCATCCATTCTTATGGGACCGTACTAGATCGATTCGTCAGGACTTTACTTACCAAAACTATTCAGGCCCTGAAGCTATTGAGTGTAACGAACTTATTGTACGTGTTCATCTTCTCTGTTTGCATGTCATGTTGACTTCAGATCAAGAATACTCCAAGCAGCAAGAATTAGAACAACTAAACAAAGCATTGCAAACGCTTTCAGAGCTCTACGACTCAAATAGAAAGCAGAACCCTGACTTCAAAAGCCCAAGGGAGGCTGAATTCAGATCATATATTCTTCTAAGTCATATCAGAGACCCCGACATTGACAGACAGACCCAGCTTTTGCCGCTTGAGATCTTTAACTCGCCAGAGATCCAAACTGCTATATTGCTTAGAGGTCTTCTGCAGCAAGCGCATGGAGTTGCTGCCAAAGATGTGAAAGAAAACTGCGCCAACCTTTTTGCTGCACTCTTTCAACTCATTTCTACCAAAAGGGTTTCTTTTTTGTCGGCTTGCTTGATTGAAAGTCACTTCCAGGATATTAGATTTGGCGCGCTCGCTAGCATGGCAAGGGCCTACCATACTAAGGGAAAGCCATATACAATTTCTCGACTGACACGGCTTTTAGGTTTTCAAAACGATGAAGATACTGCTAGCTTCTGTGAGTCCTATGGTTTGTCAGTGGTGCAGGATGAGCAACAACTGGTCGTCAATGTTGCGCCAAAGAGTTTAAATCCTCAAAAAAGCTTCAAGTCATACTTCACACCATACATCGACAGCAAGATGGGCAACAAGTCATGGGCAGCTTGTATTATAGAAAATCCGTCTTCAGCATCATTCACATCTAGTTCTGCAGGGTTTCAACCAACTTCACTGGCTCCGACATTAAAGCCATACCAGAATCTTCCGACCTCATTCAATAACCAATCACAATTTTCAGCCTCAATCAATGGCCAGGCAATATTAGAAACCCCATCACACCCATCGTTAGTTAAACCACAGGCACCTTCGTTTTCTTTCACGTCCAATGAGCCTAAGCCTGTTACAGCTGTGCCGGCATTCTCATTTGGCACTAATAAAATCAACAATACCTTTGGAGCAGCGCCTACAGCAGCTTTACCTACGTCTACTCCGTCTACTTTTGGTGTGGCTGCCACAAATAAGCCAGCTGCTCCAACTTTTAGTTTTTCTTCTCAAAACCAAGCTCAGGACAATACAATCCGCAAGATTGTGCCAACATCAGTTCTCCCTACGCCTACGTCATCTTTCTTGTCTACACCAAAACTGGGCACAGAGACTTCAAAACCTGTAGTCACAATTCCGACAGCTCAAACAGTGGCGCTAGCACCTCCTCCAGTTCCAACGGTTGTTAAGAAATATGTCTATTCCGAAGCGGATGTCAAAAATGAAGTGGACAACTTGTTTCGTGGAGTTGTTTCCCAAATGCTAAAATCCCAAGTTCTGCCTAAGGCTTGGGACACAACTAAGCAGCTGCAAACCAAAGCCAAGGAAGAGCGGTTTAATACGGCTGTTTCTGAGGAGTTTAATGGTATGATCTCAGCATTAATAATGGAAGCAACCAAGAACGCGCAGGCCAAAAAGATGAACCAGACACGGCTAAAGCGTCTTGCAGTCAGGCTAGTTGGTCGTGCTGCGTTTATTGCCCAGGCTCGTATCGAAGAGAAAAAGCAAAGAGAAAATGAATTCAAGCTTATATCTAGTCAGCTTGGTAAGCCGCGTGTTGCTGTGACTTCAATGACAGCTGCTGCATCATCACCATCAAACAGATTTGTTAATCGCCGGCTAATTGATACATTGACACCAGAGGAACGGTATGAGCGCAAAATGGAAGCCATCAGGAAACAACGTGAAAGTAACGCAGAGTTTTGGAAGCCATTTGATGTTCGTGCTGCTATCGCCAACAAGCTCGAGGCTGGGTTACGAAAGAGCTCAAACTATGGACTGGCAGAGTTGCGTTTTAGTGTTTTCTGTCGAGATTGGACCACTGTTGCTGGAAAATGGATTCAAGCTAAGCTTGATCTAGGTCATATTGTGGAGAGCTCTTCAAAAGCTACGACTGTTCATCTGGAACAACTGCAACAAGACCCTGCGACGTATCAAGACATGACGCAGTTAGTGCTGGTGGTAGGTCTCAATCAAGCTGGTCAACCGGACCCCAGTCTTGAGTATGATCGCGAGGCATGTGCCGCGATTCTGAAAATGATCAAGGGCCAATCGCGATACAAACTTGATGTGCTCGTACTCTACTGGGGCGGCGCAAACAAGAGTGAAGCGGCCGTACGATCAGAGCTTGGTCTTGAGAAAAGCGGCGTCGAATTTGGTAGTGTGGTATTTAGTGCCATTGCAAGCGACACGGATAAAACGAATCCAAGTTTTTTACTCGAGCGCGCCGTTGCC
Source organism: Geotrichum candidum (assembly GCA_013365045.1). Lineage (NCBI taxonomy): Eukaryota > Fungi > Ascomycota > Dipodascomycetes > Dipodascales > Dipodascaceae > Geotrichum > Geotrichum candidum. The sequence goes on along the minus strand of QQZM01000104.1, from coordinate 27,955 downwards.
GACTTGGTGGACAAATTCGAAGGAAAGCTCAGTGTTAAAGGTGTTAAAGAGCGCGCCAGGTATCAGCGCGAGCAGCAAGAGGCGCGGGCACGCGAGGAGCGCGAGGCTTATCAAGAGCAGCTGCGTGCTCAGTTGGAAGAGTCTGACCGCCGGCAGGCTCGCATCAAGGCCATGAACAGTTTACATGTATTTGACGAGCGATTCTCCGTGCGTCAACCTGCGGCGACGGTGGCACCTGCAACCGATGCTAATGGTCACTTTAATCTTCCGGTGCATAAACGCCAGAAGATTGTGGGCGGGACTGTGGTAGAAAAGACAAGCCCTGGTAAACAATCAACTTTACCCAAGGGCGTGCGAGAACTGCGCGAGCTTGTTGCTGCCGTTAAGCGATCCCGGTCCTTGGCACCCGGTACTTAGGTTGTTTTTTTTTTATTTTTTATATTATTATTATATTATTGTATTTCTTCAAAGTGTTATGAATTTATGGTTACTCTGATTATTGGCATATACAATTGAACATTAATGACGGATAGATGATATTCAAATGTTTTTTTTTGTTTTTTTTTTGGTATCTTGTTTTTTTTACTAGCATTAATTTACTCGGGTAACACAAAGACAAACAATAACTTGCACATACACACATATATACACTCAAGGTTTAAGCGTCCCAGCGCTTGGACTCGTCAGCTTCAGACCACTCCCGCTCGGTGTAGCCAAGTTCAGCCTTGACAGCCCGGACGGTGGCAGGGTCACCAGTATTCTTGCTGGCGTTGTCAGAAATCTTGATGGCAGGATGGCCATTAACCGCTGCAATCTTAATGACAATATTGAGCGGCGTTGACTTGGTGCCCGTGCGCAAATTAATAAAATCATTAGTGAAAAAAGTGCCAATGCCAAACGAGGGTACAAGTCCCGCAGCCTCGGCTGCCGCTTTGTAAATTTTGCATTTGTTGATGTCAAGACTGTCACTAAAGATGATCTTTTTGGTGCCCCGCGCGTAGCCTAATTTTTCATAGTGGTTTGCAATGAGCTTAGTGTAGACAAGTGGATCGCCAGAATCCTGGCGCACACCAAGGTAATAGTCCGAATAGGGAGGTACAAAGGCCTTAAGGAAATCCTCAGTGCCAAAAGTGTCAGTCAGGGCAAACCCGGCGGCATCAGGACCCACAGTCTTGATCCAGGTATCCATGGAAATGCGATTGGCATTTACATAATCCTGGGTGTAGGCAGCAATTCCCATCATCCATTCGTGGGCAACGGTGCCAATGGGGGTAAGGCCATAACGCTGGGCTAACAGAACGTTGGACGTGCCAATCAGAAGGGGGTTTTTGGGCTGCGTGTGGTTGGCAGTGGCAGCACGCACAATGCCCTGGATTACTAGGTCCTGGGTAGCAAACGAGCGGCGCCGGCGGGTGCCAAACTCGGAGAAGGTGCATCCGGCCTCGAACAATTGAGCCGCCTTGTGGGCAGCAAGGTCGACCTGGCCGTCGAGCTTCCAGTTTGTATCAACAAACTTGAAATAACCCTCGGACACAAGTGCCAGCAAAGGGATCTCGTAAAGGATGGTCTGTGCCCAGCTTCCTTTGACGTTTATCACAATATGGCCTTCTTCAGCAGCAGTGCCGTCCTCATTGTTATCAGAAAAAAACTTGATATCAACTTCTTCCTCGGGGACAAGCTTGAATGTTTCCAAGAACTTGAGATAGGTCTCGGGAAGGCATTTTACGGTGGTACGAAGATACTCAATTTCTGTGGGAGAAAATCTCAATGTGCCAAGGTGGCGAACCTGTTTTTGGAGCCATTCGAGGCTTGCGCGCGTGAACTTTTTCTCCGGCGTGCGATTGGTGAAGCCGTACTCAACCTCTAAAAAAGAATCAAAATGGTGTCAGTAAAAAGAAATTGGTTGTAGGAGCAGATCTATTCAATCATGTAGATTAAGGGTCTGTGAAAGAATTTCCTGTATGATAGATACGTACCAGCGTCACTAAAGTTGCCAAGGACCGCCGCTTGCATGGTGATCTTGTATAGATCAGTGTCCAAGAGGGACGTGATAACGGGTACAAATTCTTCGGAAGCCATTTTAGAATCGTGCAATTTTCAAAAAATAAAATTGAAATAAACTGGATTGAATTGAATTGAATGAAAGATAGGTCGAGCAAGGATAGCAGATATCAGGTTTGCTATAGCAAGAAGTTAAGATTATGTTGCCCGAGTTTTAGTGGGCTGAAGGTTGGATCAAATGGTGATGTCTTAAGTCGGTAAACTAAAAGACGCGTGGAAAAAAAAAAGAAAAAATTGTGGGAAAAGCTGACAAAACGCCGTGGGTTAAGTTTATACGGATAATTACGTATACATTTAATGATAAATAGTAGTAGAAACAATAATAATAATAATAATAATATAATAATAATAATAATATTAATATTAATTTAAAAAAAATACTATAATAATAAATATAATAATAATAATATTAATAATAATAATAATAATAATAGTAATAATAATAATAATAATAATAATAATAATAATAGTAATAATAATAATAATAATAATAATAATAATAATAATAATAATAATAATAATAATAATAATAATAATAATAATAATAGTAATAATAATAATAATAATAATAATAATAATAATAATAATAATAATAATAATAATAATAATAATAATAATAATAATAGTAATAATAATAATAATAATAATAATAATAATAATAATAATAATAATAATAATAATAATAATAATAATAATAATAATAGTAATAATAATAATAATAATAATAATAATAATAATAATAATAATAATAATAATAATAATAATAATAATAATAATAATAGTAATAATAATAATAATAATAATAATAATAATAATAATAATAATAATAATAATAATAATAATAATAATAATAATAATAAAACCCCAATATCCGTAATTTCCAATGGCTTGTAACGCTCTGAGTCAAAGATAATTGACGTGATCAAGCATCCAAGAACCATCAGCAACCATAATCTAGAGTCATACACATTACTATATACCATCATTATTGGTGTCGGTAATCTGTTATTGATCGACCATTTATTTATTTTTTCTAGCTCTTTCAATGCCTGTCTGTACTAGAGAATACTATAGTGCTATATAGCTGGTTTGGCGGGGGGGCCCCTAAACTATCAGTCATTTCCTTAGTCCCTGTGAATATTTTGATATTTGGCTACGCATCGTTCTTGAGTTCATTACCAAAAAAAAGAAAAAAAAAATCTATTTAGGAGACCGCCAAAAAGGCAAAAGAAACTGGCAACATCTAGGAGCAACCCTGACGGTATGCTACTAAAGTCTAGGCCAGAATCTAGGCCCATTTTTGGTAAGGAGTCCTTTTTTTTTTTACATTTACATTTATGCAATTTGTAGGAGACTCGCGTGGTTATGGACTTGAATGTATAAATGTCAAGACCCTAGACACACCACTGCGCATTGGTTGCTGCTGATGCATTATAATGACAATAAAGCTGAACCAAATGGATTGATAAATCAGGCTACTGTTTCGTCCCCACCCATGTTTGACTATTCCCTTTTTTTACATTGGAAACTTGTCTGGCTTGACCTTCGAGTCCCGTACTACTTTCATTACCATCTCTCTAGCCGTCGTAGCAACCACTTCATGTCCAACCATCCTTTTTTTTTTTTTTTTTGGTTGTATGAAGCAGTTCCACAATGGTTTTTTATGATCCGTGGATCTACAATTATTATTATCATTTTAAGCTGACAGTGTGTAGCTTATTAGGCCCACAGAAATAATACATGCGCATTCATATGTGGGTTGGAAGGTACCATTGTTTAAGCTTGTAGCACCACCACCATGATAGGGATGATCCCGTGTTAATTATTGCACGCGCTCGTTATGTACCTTATTAAGACGTCCAGAATGCAAACACTTTGAATTGCTTCGTTGATTTGCAAGCGTTATCTGTTACTATCACCAATAGGTTAAACAAAAATCAAGAATAATAACAATCGTAATTAATGGTTGCAAGAATAGTATATATGAAAGAAGAAGAAAAAAAAAGCCATTATAACAATAACCAAAGGCAATGTGGCAATGTCTAGCACCAACCTCCAGCCAGTTCTCATGTTTTACCTACACACTGGCAGTAATGAAAATCAATTTTCCTTACCAGTGCATTATAGCAATCACTCCTCATAAGTCTTAAATTCCTCGCGGCGCAAGGGCACAAAGTTGTCCAGGTCAATGCCCGTTTGTTCTAGCAGGGCTGCCTTTGCGTGCGGGGGGACTAACCGATGATTGAGATCGGGTGCAATTGAAAGCTCCAGCCTCGAAAAATTAAAAAGGGGTGGTAGGGGCACCGTGGTACTGGGGATATTACGCGAGTCGGTGAAGAAGCGCGTAGCGGGGTCGCGCAATTCATCAAAAAAGGGGTGTAGCAGCACCTGGATGGCCGACAGCCGTGCCCCGTGCGAATACTGCAGTAGGCGGCCGATCAGGTCAATGGCATCCGGCTGCGTGTGTTTGCGAAACACTTTGGTCAGAGGGCATGCTTTGATTTGGGGGAACTTGTTGTTAACATAGTTGGGGTTCATAGTTTTGATCTGCTCCTTTGTAGGCGTTCCGAGCACACGGATAATCTCAACCAAATGATCAATGCTGGTTTCGCCCGAAAAAAGCGGGTGGCCAAGAAACATCTCTGCCATCACGCAGCCCGATGACCACACGTCAATCTTGGTTGTGTAGTTGGTGGCGCCGAATATTAGCTCAGGCGCGCGGTAGTATCGCGAGCAAATATAAGAAATGTTTTGCTCCTCGGGCACAAGCACCTTGGCGGAGCCAAAGTCACAGAGTTTAAGCACGCCTGTGTGCGGGTTCAGCAACAGGTTCTGAGGCTTGATGTCGCGGTGGCAGATGCCAAGCGAATGAATATACGCAAGAGATCGAAACAGCTGATACGAGTATAACTTTACTTCAAACACGGGCATAAACGACTTGCGGGCCGTGAAGTAGTCAATGGCCTTAAACACCGTCTCGGGTACAAACTCCATGATCAGATTCAGGAATACCTCATTGGTAGCCTGTTCCGTGGAATAAAAGAATGCCTTGAGCTGGCATACGTTCGGATGGTGACACACGCGGCGCATGATTTCGAGCTCTCTGTTTTTGTATCGCTTGTCCTGAAGCACGCGTTTGATAGCGGCGGTCTCGTTGCTGGGGATCAGCACGGTCTTGAACACAACACCAAAGGAGCCGTTGCCAACAACCTTTTCGCGCGTGTACGTAATGTCTTTTTTGTCGCCCGTCTTGCCATCTTGCACTTGTTGTTGGACCAGCTCGGACATGGTGTATGTATATGTCTGTGGGTTTTTTTGGGCTCTTTTTTTTTTTGTTGGTTTTTTTCTGTGGCGGGGTATGGAGTGTGGGGCGCGAAAAAGTGCGTGGGAACTGGCGGGAGAGCGATGGGAGAATTGTCTGCGGTGCCGGGTGCAAAGCAGAATTGACAGCGACGACAAGAGGATGATAATCCAGAGGAGATAAAAGAGAAGTAGTAAAAAGGGGAGGGAAAGGATAGAATAGCAAAGGAGAAGGAAGAAAAACCTTTTTTTCACGATTTGCTTTTTGGCAAAGCAAGGCGTGGCAGCGCTGCCCAGCAATTGTCCTACAACATCACGTGGATATCAGCCTATGAACTTTATTTTGCCCAGGAGGAGTACGCGCTCCCGAAGACCCGAGCAGCAGCAAAGAAGACGCGGCCGGTTCCACCAAGATCTAGAACGGTGCATATGAACGCATCGGACACGGGTAGGACAATGTGTCTAATGAGATTATTGAGTTTCGTCAAAAAAATAAGTTTTAACAGACGGTGGCCCCTGGATAAGATAGAGGTCTACACCACCTATCAATAATACCTTTAGATACTATAAGAACGATAAGATCAAAGATACTATCCCACTTGATAGCCTCATCAAAACACTACGCACAGCCCTTCCCCAGCTCCAGCACTCTTCTCGCTTGAAATTCGTATTATTTTACATATGTACAGGTATGGTAAAAAGGAAAGAAAAAAATATGGTCCGTCTATTTCTCAGCTTCAGGCTCAGCCTCGGCCGCGCCCTCCAGCGACGCAGCACGAAGTCTCTCGGTCTCGGCCACAATTCCCTGCGATGCCTTCTTGACATACTGCTCCAGGAATTCGGGCAAGTTCTCCTTGGCAAGCAAGGTCTCCAGAACGCTAATCTCCTGGTCGATCTTGGTCACATCAAGCCCGCTCTTGAGCTCGGCAGTCTGAATGTTGCTCAGACCCAGACGGCCGAGCACAAAGTTAACATAGTGGTACTCAATGCTAGTCAGCTTGGTGTGTTCGGCATCAGCCGTTGAAAGCTCAAGCTTCGGCGCCAGGGCCTTGATCTGAGCAAGGTAGGGCTCGGCAAGCTTCTTGAACGCGGCGGCGTTCTCGGCCTCCAAGGGCGCCAGGCCGTAAATGACAATCAAGTTAGCATCAAGATCAGTCTTAAGGGTGGGAACTGTGTTGTCGAGCTTTTGAAATAGCTTGTTCAGTCCCTGGAAATCCTGCTTTCTCTTCAATGTCGCGGCTCTGATAGCATACAGTCTCAGTGCCTCCTTGGAGGTGCAGGGGTTGATCCACGATTGCATTGCCGGGATCTGAAGCCACGCCAAAGTGTCGAACAAATCTCCAGTGGTTGCGCTGGCCCGCAGAAGCGCTTCAAAGTGTCTCGACTGCACCTGGTGCGGGTAGTGCTTAAGGTAGCGCAAAAGAATCTCCTTGACGGCCTGGAAAGCCTCCTTGTCAGTCGCCTTTTCCATCAGCTCCAACAGTCGAACACCACTAGGAGGTCCCTTCCAGACTAGAGGGGTGTATCTGTGGCCCTCCTTATCCGCGATGGGCGCAGATTTCAAAAGCTGTGCATTTCTGGGTCGGAAAACAAAGTTTCTATGTTTAGCAGGGACATCGACGCGAATAAAACGCTCCTTAATTTCGGAAAGAATGCTCTGGAAATCGCTAGCAGATTGCTCGGAGTTGGCAGCAAAGGACTTGGCCTGGTCCTTTGAGGTCCAATCGTAACTCGCTTGCACCGACTGCTGTTGTGAAGTGGTGCTGAATTTGGCATTGTTGCTGGCGCCCGCCAAAATCTTAGTGCTCTGGGCTCTTAGTAGGCCGCGTCCGGTGATGGTTCTGAGCATGGTGAATTACGGCGTAGTGATCGGTGGTTTGAAGGGAAAGGATGGGGGTGGAGTGGAAAAAAGTTGAAAAATTTTTTGGGCACCGCAAAATTTTTTGGCTCGCTGTGATTCGGCGAGCGATTGGTGGAGCTGTCATCACATACAGGGTTAGGGTATATGATCCGCCAAACCCAAATCACGACTTTGTAAGATTTACTGGTTCTTACGAAAGGAGTTGGAGGATAACTATAAATATTTAAAAAAAAAAAAAAATCTATTAAATAGTGTGCGTATGAAATCAATAAATGGTTTAGTAACCAAAAAGTCGCAGAACAATATATAATACGGCGCCTACAAATCTAAAGGCCGCCAGTGCTGCCACGCACCATAAAACCACTGTCAGGTAGATTTCTGTTCTCACAGTGCCGCCAGAACCAATATCGCCACAGCTATCGGCTGCAGTTGTTACTTGACGCGTTACTAGTTCCGTCAGCTCATAAATATACCCACCCACTGACTCAATGTTACGACGAGAGAGCATGTTGGTAATAGCGTTGGCAGTAGCTGAGTTGGCATCTGTATCTGTGGATGAACCATCAATCACACTCAATCCTGCAGTGTTCAAAACGACGGCAATAATGACAAAGTTTGTAAACATCCAAGTAAGCACAACAGAAGATCTAATTAAGGCGTAGTAGTCTTTCTCCTTTTCCTGCTCGCTAACCTTCTCCTGGCTCTCAGCATCGGTCTTAGGCACATTTAACAAGGTGACATACTTGGTATAGTTTTCATCAATATCCTTTAGATGGTGTGGAATTGCAACTTGAATCTGTTGGTTGTTCGTGTCATCCAGCTTGGCGACACCAAGATCAAGGCTCTGGCCAGTGTCACCTTTGGTACCCCAAGAGATATCATGAATGTTGCAGAACGCATACACGTTAAGAACATTAATGTAACTAGGAGAGACAAGCAGGTACTGTAAGAAACAGGTAAACATGTGCCATGGCTCAAAAAATAGAAATGACGAGACAAAGTAAAGGGCATAAGTTGACAATAACGAAACCACTAAATCACGGAAAAGTTCATTGCCAAAAATCAGGGATACTGTTAACTGGTTGTTATTGACACACAAGGTATACGTGACAGATTTAACCGAAATATAAATCGCAGCAAACAGCAAGTAGGCCATGAGAACGGCAAAGAAAATGACGACAACGATATAAAACGCCTGTGTACCCTTGGGTCTGTTACCAAATGATAAGACAAAAATAGATACAATACAAGCACAATAAAGCCACAGGAACACGGTACCAAGCACTTTACCAGGAGCAAAGCCCATGGCGGGGTCGCCTAATGAGTTGGTCAGAATACGGAAAACCAAAAAGAAATTTCCAATAGAGAACCAAGAAAACAAAATAGAGATGAGTTGATAGAGAAATTCAATCAGAAGAATTAGCTTGCGAAGAAAGCTATGAGACGACTTCCAGAGGTGGTGAACATGAGTTAATGAATAAATAGCAGCAAAGAAAGAACCATTAAGCCAACGACGGCGCTGAAGCACGAGCTCAGATAATGTCTCAGGCACATCAGTAACAGCATGAGCCGACTTGACATACTTGAGTAACCATGACGAGTTTTTCTTTGCAACAAGTTCGAAACACAGAATTCTATCCTCAGCCAGGTACATATTTGCAGTAAATAGACCAGCCTGGGAATTGTGCAGTGTTTCACCTTTAAAGTATTTGTTCAGCGGACCATCACCCATTTCGTTGTTTTGTAACGCATCATAACGGTAAGCGGAAAAGGCACCGGGAAGGACAGTGATGAACCCAAACATAGACTCCATAGGCTTGTCAAGAATATTAGACATTTTGTACTCAAAATTTTGTGCCGCAACAAGCGGATTAATCAACTTGTTTCCAGCTTTGCCCAGCCCGGCTCTAATTTCACCACAAGCGCCTCCGATACGAGGGTTTGTATCAAAGGATTTCCACAAGTGATAAATTGAATCGTGGGCAGGCTGAGTACCAGCATCCAGCAGAATACAAACCTTGGGCTGTAAGATGCGACCAAACGCATTGAAAAACCAACGATGAGAGTTGATTTTTTTCTGGTTCTTTTCTTTCATGCAGAAAATCATTTGCACCGGAACTGTCTTGTTAGAAGTAAAATTGACAATCTTGTCCACTGACTTGATGCCCGCCATGGTTGTGTACTCATAGATGTGTGCATGGACAGGTCGGTCAGCGACAAGATTCTTGGCCAAGCCTTCCTGGTAAACGCCGAGTCTAGCCATGAGACCTTTAGCTCTATCGTCCATTTTGCTTCTTCCGTCAGCAATAACGCAAACAACGACCTTTTTCCAAGCCTCCTGGCCCCAGACATTAGTATTGTTTCTCATGATAAGATGCTTGATGTTTTTAAACACACCCGCAAGGGTCCGACCAAGCAGAATATCGTCCTCATTATACACGGTGATGGCGATAAGCAACTCGGTTGATCGAGGCTGGCGGTAGCATTTTTGTCTCAGTAGAAAGTTTTGTTCCACAAACTGGTCTGGATCACACGTGGCAGCTGAATATCTCATGTGAGTGAACTCTCTTTCCTTCACATCCTCAGGGTTAAAGGAACTTAAAAACTGGCTCGGAACGGGACAATCTAAAACCAGATTACCTTTGAAAAGCCTGACCTTTTTGGTATTAGTAACTCGCCGAGCCTGGTGATCCTCGGGCGGGGGTATGATGGGTTGGGTAAGATTGAGATATTGGTCGTCTGTCGGGGGTGGAGGTGGAGGTTGGGTTTGGTCAACAGTAATGTTATCATCATTATTAATAGCAGGGGAAGTACCACGAAAGGTTCCTGCGACTATCGGCGCCGTCGCGTTGTTTGGAGAAAATGTACCAGAATCGTTATCATCAGTGTAAGACTCAGAGTCGTCCTGATATGTATTAAGGGCGTAAGAATCGCCCGCAACAGGAAAAGGCTGGAAGTTATCAATATCTTCAACGGCAAAACTTTGGCTGTCATTATTGTAACCATGGTAGAAGTTTGAGACAACGCCGCCGTGGTGAGGTGGTTGTGGGCGAGGAAGATCATGTAAAGACGTGCTCTGGACATATCCGGTTTTGTTGAGATTTTCGAGCAGGTATGAGTTAGGTTCCTCGGGAAGATTTGTGTAGGAGGGATCATGGGTCACCTCATGGTGAGGCCGAGGGGATTGGTGTGGATGAAGGTTACTGTTTGAGTTGACCACACCAGGCACCTCATAGAAGTCACTATCAACGTCATTAACAGGATAGTGGTTGTAGACATTATTTACAGGAGGATTCGCGGCGTGGCCTAAATTCTGGGAGTTTCCGTACGGGTTATAGCTTTGTTGCCCGAAGGAGTAGGGGTTTTGCTGTGATTGGTAAGTTGGTTGTGGTGGTTGATGTTGAGGCATGGGTGTGTAGTTAGTGTGGGGAGTCTGGTTGTATTGATCTGGGAAGCTCTGTTGGGGCTGCTGCTGTTGTTCCTGCTGCTGCTGCTCATGTTGCCTCCGCTGCTGAGACTGTTGAAACTGGTACTGATCGTACTGCAGTCTGTTCAACGAGCTTGGATCATTATCTGCAAGAAGTTTGTTAGTATTTGTGGTAGGCCACTCGCGATGAGGCATCTAAAGAATAGTGGGCACGACTTACTATTAAAAGGATTAGTGTTGTTGCCGTTGTTGTTATCCATCTTGGATGGTTCTCACGCGTATATTAGATGGTTCAAATATGATAAGTATTAACTGAAAAAAATGAAGAAAAAAAAAAGAAGAAGAAGAATGTGAGAAAAGGAGTAAATAACAAATAAATAAAGAAGAGGTCGATCGAAATATATTAGCGACAAGTTTTAAAGGTCTATGACGAAAAGTAAACAAGAGGCTGGAAACCTGCTTAAAAAAGTAAGAGATTGGGACTCAACATTGGTATTATTATTATTATTATTTTATCCGCTGCGGAACATTGCCGTTATCAGCGACTATTGCCTATTAAAGCAGCATGCCCCGCTGGTCTGGGGGGCTGAGATGATGAATGGTTGGTCGACGCATCCACGCAGTTTTCCTGTTTGCTTTGAGAGACCAGAATGTTATTGAATGCATCATGTTGATTATCATTATTATTAAGAGGGGGAACTAACAGAGGCGGTGTTCATATTAGAGTGGTGTTAGTTATATACAAGTGAATACAAATATAGAGTATACACATGTTGTTGTGACTCTCATATAAGCTCAAATACATGAAAATACATGAAAATAGCAACAAAACAACCAAGTTCAGGTACACTATGCCCTTTTGGCCAAGGATATCAGATGGACAGCTGCTTAGCTATATCACGTACTATCAAGTATTTCTACCATCTACAACAGTATTAGAATACAAGTAACATAGGAAAAGGTCTATAGAGAACAAAGCACATCTGCACTGCCCCTGACTGACTTTTTAGCTATCGCTTTTTTTTTTTTTATTTGAATCAACCCATGTGAACACTGGGCATCAACGCTGCATCGTCCCTGCGGTTACTGATGCTGTTGGACCCTTCAGGCTGCCAGAGTGCAATTGCTACCTACTAGAACCTGTCGTCGAAGCATAAAAAGAAACCACAGAAAAAGAAATCTACTGTCAAGTCATCAACCGCTTCATTATCAGATGACAGTGCATGTCATCGCATTTTGACACTCGCAATCCCCTGAATAAGCTGTTGACTCCATATGCATTATTTCTATTTGAAATTACTATAAATAAATAAATGAATAAATGAATAAATAAATAGATAAATGTAAACTCTGTCTACCTCGATATGATGTCTACTATTTTATTTGCCATTGACTTTTTATTCTAATGTGTCAGTTATAAATAGCCAAGTCCAAAGTTGGAAATTAATCGGTCGCTAGCATGTAAAATTTGTCTCCGTTTTTATGGAAGTTGTTGCCGTGTCACATATAGCAATTTCAAATCTCTCGGCTCGACTTTTATTTTTATTTTTTATTTTTTTTTCAATTCGGCAATTCCCTGTTGCCGTTTTTTTTTTTTTTTTTTTTATTCAACCAAAATAATGTTCAGACACTCATCTGTACGTCTTCTTCGACTCCACACTCTGAAACTATCAAATCCGATTTACAAAATAGCTCAATTACATACATCTACCTTCAGAATGTCCAACAACAACACAAATGAGCCCTACCCCGTCTCCAAGTCCGAGCTTGAGTGGCGTGTACAGCTCTCCCCCGAACAGTACAGAGTTCTTCGCCAAAAGGGCACCGAGCGCCCCGGCAGCGGCGAGTACAACCACTTTTCAGGCACTGGTGTCTATAATTGTGCTGCCTGCGATACCCCTCTTTACAAGTCAGATGCAAAGTTTGATAGTGGTTGTGGATGGCCAGCTTTTTACGAGGCGATCCCCGGCGCCATTCGCATCTTTGAAGACAAGTCCGGCGGCATGGTCCGCACCGAGATGGTTTGCAACAACTGCGGAGGCCACCTGGGTCATGTTTTCAAGGGCGAGGGATTCAAAACTCCTACGGACGAGAGACACTGTGTGAATAGTGTGTCGCTCAAGTTTGTCGGCAACGAGGACAAAAAGCTCTGAATAGCAGCCATTTAGGTCTATATAGCAAATTTATGATTATGAATGAAAAAAAAATTGACATTGCCTCGAATAAAGATAATTATGGAAGAGCCGTTTCTTATGGCGTATTATAATGCTTTCCACGCCTGATTTATAGCGCGCATTCTGCAGACAGTCCTACTAAGACAGTCTTACACAATAGCTAAGGCGGTCTCTGCTAATTAACCAAATACCAAAAAATTATTGTTTTTCAAAAAAATCTGTTATGTCTAAATCAAATTTAATCTTTGGAATTTCTAGGTTTGAATATTGTCTTAGGCCCTGGACTCCTAAAGGGCTGATCCAGTTGGGAGTTTTCTCAAACCTCTGTGCAGGCTAAAAAAATTTTTTTCAGACACCCCATTCTCTTTCTTTTTCACCATCAACTAGCACTCAACCCACAAATCGCCATGACGACAGACTCCATAAAGGCTGCCAAAGCGCTTCTCAAATCTCGCGGAAACAACCGCAAGAATGTGGCAAAGAAACCTAAGGGTAACAACAAGAGCGCCTCTGGAACCAAGGGCGAAGCCCCTGTAACCAACAAGCGAAGCTTTGCAGAGATGGACGAGCTCAACTGGAAGCCAATCGATATCACATCAAGAAACGATGATTTGGAAGGTTTTTTTGGACTTGAAGAGCTTGACGGCGTTACTGTTGAACGAACCCAGGACGGCCGGTTACAGTTTGTCGAAAAGCAGTCTGCAGTCGCTAAGAAGGACAACAAGCAGAAGGACAACAAGCAGAAGGACAACAAGCAGAAGAACGATAAGAAGAAGTCCATTAAGGAGGATCAAGATGATAAAATAGAAGATATCACGGAAGCTGCTGCCGACTTGAAGAGGTCTGAGAACAAGAAAAAGGCTGACAAAAAGGCCAAACAAACAAAGCCCAAGAAGCTTTCCAAGGAGTCCGAAAAACCACTACCAATTGATGACTCTGCTGCCGATGAGGTGGACCTCTCTTTCAACCCGTTTAATGCATTGGAGGACCTGCCGCAGGTTGACACATCTGCGCTTGAATGGAACTTTGAAGACAACACTAGTAATCTTTCACAAACGGTGCTGACAAGTCTCGCGGCCCTCAAATACAACAAGCCAACCGAGATTCAGCGTCGCGCCATCCCCGAGATTCTGGCCGAAAACGACGTTGTTGGTAAAGCCACGACAGGTTCCGGTAAGACGCTCGCGTATGGTATCCCCATTCTTGAGCGTCACATGGCGCTATCTCAGGAACTTGCAGCAAGTAGCAAGGACAAGAACGAGGCTGTCAAGGCCTGGCCCACGGGCCTCATTTTTGCACCTACAAGAGAACTTGCGCACCAGATTGTGAAACATATTTCAGAGGTTGCCAAGTACTGCCCAATAATGGGATCTGGTATTGTCCCCCTGACTGGTGGTCTCTCTATCCAAAAGCAGCAGCGTCTGATCCACCACAAACCTGCTATCGTTGTTGCTACGCCAGGTCGTTTCCTTGAGCTCATTGGCATGTCCCAGGATATCCTTGCAACTTTCAAGAAGGCCGAGATTCTGGTTCTCGATGAGGCTGACCGTATGCTGCAAGAGGGCCACTTTAAGGAGATGGGCGAGATTCTAGATTTGCTCGGACGCGGCAAGACCACCCAGCGTCAAACCCTTGTCTTCTCCGCCACTTTCCAGAAGGATTTCATGAACAAGCTTGCGTCAAAGAAGGTGAACAAGCATGATGTCAACAATAAGTTCAGCAGCAGTGTCGGCCGCCTTAGTACCAACGATGAAGCCCTTGTGATGCTGCAGAAAAAGCTGCAGTTCAAGGACCGCAAGCCTGTTTTCATTGATGCCAACCCCGCTGAGACCGTGGCCAGCAAAGTCCACGAGTCCATCATTGAGTGCGGCAATATGGAGAAGGATCTCTACTTGTACTACTTCACACTGCTGTACCCAGGCCGCACAATTGTGTTTGTGAACAGTATTGACGCCGTCAAACGTATTACGCCGCTACTCCAGGAGCTGGGACTCCCGGCCGTGGCGATCCACTCCAACATGATCCAGAAGCAGCGTTTGCGGTCGCTTGAGCGGTTCCGTGCGAACGACCGCGGTATTCTTATCGCCACTGACGTGGCGGCCCGTGGTCTCGATATTCCCTTAATCCAGCATGTTGTGCACTACCACTTGCCACGCACGGCGGATATGTATGTGCATCGCTCAGGTCGTACGGCACGTGCCGGCACTGAGGGTGTCTCGGTGCTGCTGTGCGCAGCAAACGAGGCCTCGGGTCCCCTGGTCAAGCTCAAGAAGGTGCTCTACAAGGACAAGCTTTACAACAACGCCATGCACCCCTTTGATATTGATTACGACATTGTGAGCCGCATCAAAGACCGTGTCACCATTGCCAAAAAGATTACAGATTCGCGTCAAGAGTCCACCTACAAGGGCAAGGATAGCTCGTGGATCAAAGAGGCAGCCCAGGACCTGGGTGTTGATTTGGACAGCGACTTTGATGATATCTCTGATGATGACAGCCACAAGCCACGGCCCAAGGGCTGGACCTCGTTGAAGGGCAAAAAGAAGGACGCTGAGAAGATCCTGTCCAAGGAAGAGCTGCAGGGACTCAAGGCCAATCTGAAGCAGCTGCTGAGCCGGCCAGTGACGAACCGGTCTGGAAAGTACCTGACAAATGGCCGCGTCAACCTTGCGCACATGGTGCTTTCAGGCCAGTCGCACGAGGCCGTCCTCGGTATGGAGAAGACAACGGCACTTAATGACGTTGGCCCCAACAAGAAAAAGCAAAAACTCTAATAAGCGAGGCTTTCAATATAGAAGCTTTTGCGCACACAAAGAATTTTTAAAGAAAAAAAAAATACATTTTACAAGTATATATTTCATAGGAGTAATAAATTCCAAAAAAAAAAAGAAAGAAAATATGATAGACAAACATTAGGAAAACTAAATCATTTTATTTTAAAAAAAAATACCAAACAAGTTAAACATAGTAAACAATCTAAAAATCACTATCGTAGTACTCGTCGTCACTGTCCTCAGCCAGCTGTTCAAAGTTGACCTTGTATCTGAGCAGAGCGCCAATGCCACCAAAGCCCTTAACAAACTGGGCACCCTCACTACTTCTATCTGTCACAAACTCAAGGTTGGCACCAAAGTCCTTGTACTTCTCAGCGAGCCACTCAAGCAGAGGCTGCTCCTCAATGATCTCAAGCTCAGCACCAGTGCGCTTGTCAAGAAGATGGTCCTTGTTGGCAGCATCGCGGGAAGCGTGAACAATAATGGGGGTTTCGCTCTCAGGGTCCTTGAGAGTGTATCTAATAATGTCCAGGTTCTCAAACACAATGACGGTCTCACAGGCACCCAGATCAAGGGCCTTGAGGGTATCATCAACACCGTAACAGAACTTACCAGTGTCCTGGGAGATCTCGTCAAAGTACTGTGTAATGAGCTTCTTCTCTTGGATGAACTTGACGTTGGAGAGAGTCTCGGCGGAAAGCTCAATAGCCTGGTTGAAACCGTTCTCACCACCGTAGGAGACATCGACAATCTTAATGATCTTGGCCTGGAGACGGTTGTCAAACATATCGGACTGCGACAACTCGGTCTTGAAATCAGCAGAACCGGCAAGAATGAGACCGTTGACGTTGACCTTATCAGCAGTGATAAAGTTCTGAACAGCGACTTCAGCGACCTTTCTGACGTAGTTATGACGCTTTTCGTCACGCAAACGGGCGAAACGCAGAGCGGACTGACCACCTCTACCGTGCTTCTTTGGCAGATCGACGGTGAACTTGTGGAGGACCTCTCTGGTGTTACCGGACAGGGTACCGAACAGGGCACCATTACCGTCCATGACGATGAAACCGAACTTGGAGTCGCTCTCTAGCAGCTCGGAAAGGGCTTCAGTGTGGAATTTGTTGTCACAAAGGTAGAGGGAGGTGTTGATGGGCTTGAAGGGCTCAAAATCAATATTGACCTTCTTCTCCTTACCTTCAGCAGTAAGAATTTCACCACAGTAGATGACAAGACCGTTCTTGGGAACGCTGTTGTAAAGCTTAAGTCTCTGTTGTGTGGAAGTAATGGCGGAAAGAACAGACAGTCTGTTGACTCTGGACTTAATGTTAGACGCAGTACCGTACTCATCAGTAAGCATCTTGTTGATCAACGAGATCTGGCCTCTGGGCGGGATAATGAGTGAAATCATTGAGGTACCGTTGCCACGGGCAGCCTCTAAACTCTTGATGAGCTTCTTGACCTTCCAGATCTCAATGTTCTTTTCGGCGTCAGTTTCAGTTTGCTGTGGGGCCATGATGAATGATAATAATGATAAGACTGGTTCTTCAAAGACGGGATAATGTCTTGTGTATAATAGGAGGTAGGAGGAAGAAAAAAAAAAGTTTCACGCTGTGTAAAATTAACAAGTTTTTTTTTTTTTTTTTTTTTTGTCCCGTCTACCTTTATTTACATGGAGTTTTCGGTTTTTTTTTTTGAAATTTGGGAAGGCGAGAATTTTTACTACAGGGTTGGGGTGAGGGCTAGGGTATATAATGTGATCATGTGTCATCATTGAATAAGTTCCATTAATTTCGACATAATCATTACTAATGCTTAGGTCATAATTACTGATATATGACATATCAATATTTTACTTATTTTTTTATTTTTATTTTTTATTTTTTTATTTTTATTTTCACACACGTCGTCAGGCCCCAATTGGAAAAAAAAGGCTGTGTTTCTTAGCCTCCTCCCTCCTCTTCATTGTCCCTTTGAAACCTGCTATTTTATGCCTTGTCAGACATCACGTCTCTGTAATCGCCTGCTTCAGTTCTTTTATTAAAAACCCACTGCATTAAGCACGCACTGATAGACACATTAGCATCTGCTTTAATAGCCTTTTATTGTCATCATCAATTTTGTTTTCTTTTTGGAGACTGAACACATCAACAAAAGCAAAAACAACAACCTACATACCAACGACTTTTTCACTATAATGGACAGCGACAGCGACATCGACAGAAATGATGGTGCCAAGGCAAAGTCTAGAAAGCCCCCTAACACAGCTTTTCGCCAGCAGCGACTGAAAGCCTGGCAACCGATTTTGACTCCAAAGACCGTGCTGCCATTTCTCTTTATCATTGCCATTATCTTTGCGCCGTTAGGCGGCTTAATGTTATATGCGAGCAGTACTGTTCAGCAGATTGTCATCGACTATAGCCACTGTGACTCGCTGGCCAATACAACTGGTCTAACTGAAATTCCCGACAAGTACGTGGAGTATGATCTTACTGGTGGCAAGCAACCCGACAACAAACCCCAGTGGAGAATCATTGAACACGACGATGATTACACTGTTGACAGTTACGGAGTCAAAATCCCCGTTCAGCGTACTTGCGAGATTCAATTTGAAACCCCCGTCGATCTTGGCAACCCCGTCTACCTCTTTTACCGCCTGACCAACTTTTACCAAAACCACCGTAGATATGTGCAGTCTTTCAACGAGAACCAGATCAATGGTGATGCCGTTAGCGCTAGCCAGCTCAAGAGTAAGGATGATTGCAAGCCTTTGACTCTCAACCCTGATGGAAAGCCTTACTACCCATGTGGCCTGATCTCCAACTCGTTTTTCAACGACACAATTTCCACATTGACACTGCTGAATCCTCCCAATAACCCCAGTGGCAGTCAGGTCTACAACATGTCTGATGAGGGCATTGCCTGGGCTACAGATAAGAACCGTTTCAAAAAGACTCAATACAATGCTTCTGATGTTGTGCCGCCGCCCAACTGGGCTAAAATCTTCCCGAATAACTACACGGAAGAGAACATGCCAGATCTGGCCAGATGGGAGTCGCTGCAGAACTGGATGAGAACAGCGGGTTTGCCGTCGTTCAACAAGCTCGTCATGAAGAACGAAGACGAGGTCATGACTGCGGGTACATATAAGATTGAGGTTGGCCTAAACTTCCCCGTTCTTACTTACGAGGGCACCAAGTCAATTGTGATTTCGACGCGCAGCGTTCTTGGTGGGCGTAACCCTTTCCTCGGCATTGCGTATCTGGTGGTCGCAGCGCTGTGCTTCCTTTTAGGCGTTTTGTTCCTGATCAAGCACCTGATCACGCCGCGTAAGCTGGGTGACCACTCGTATCTGACCTGGAACAACGAAAACACCCAGGCAACGGGCACGAGCACTAGCCGCGATAATGACAGTCTTCGGCAGCGCTAGGACAAATACATGTAAGTGAAAAATTAAAAAAAAAAAAAAAAAAAAAAAAAAGAGAGAGAACAATTAAAGTGAACCTGAAAATCAAATAGGCATTGATGGGTTTTAAACATGAGCAAAGTGAACTATTATGGTTGCTCGGACATGCGTCGGCTAATACCAACTTTTGTAAACCCACATAATTCGTAACTCTGTTGATTTTTCAATCGGATGTAGCCATAAACCTTTTTTTTTCTCCTTAAGTCGGACTTGTGAAATCTCCTCCAACCCCGCAATGCTCCCCAATCCGGAAGACACGGCGGGCAAAACCAACAGACCGGAGTCGCACCTCTCCATACGACAAAAAAAAAAAAAAAAGGCATTGAGTAGAAAAGTATTTAAAGTCCACCATTTCCTTGTTTTGTTTTTCTTAAGCCAGAATCTCCTTTCTTCACTCTCATCCATTTTTTAGTCAATAACAACTACGTGCAGCAATGGGTGCTATTATGAACGATAACTCCCGGCCAGAGCCGGATCAGGTGCTTAGAGACATTGCCGACTACGTCCATGACTACCAGATTGACTCGTCGCTTGCTTTTGAGACCGCGCGTCTTTGTCTTTTAGACACTCTTGGCTGTGGTCTTGAGGGTCTCAAGCACAAGCAGTGCGCAAACCTCACCGGCCCGGTCGTCCCAGGCACCGTTGTTCCCAATGGTACCAAGGTTCCCGGTACTAAACACCAGCTTGATCCCGTGCGCGGTGCTTTTGCCATTGGCACAATTATTCGCTGGCTTGACTTTAATGACTGCTGGCTCGCAGCAGAATGGGGTCATCCCTCTGACAATCTCGGCGGTATTTTGGCCGTTGCTGATTGGCTCACCCGGACAGCCAAAGCTGGCGGCGAGGGCGGCAAGGTTTTCAAGGTCAAGGATATCCTTGAGGCCATGATCAAGGCTCACGAGATTCAGGGCGTTTTGGCGCTAGAAAATTCCTTTAACCGCGTTGGTTTGGACCACGTTGTGTTGGTCAAGGTTGCTACTACTGCAGTCGTCTCCAAGCTTTTGGGTCTCACCAAGGAGCAGACCGTTGACGCTGTTTCACAGGCTTTTGTCGACGGCCAGGCTCTTAGAACCTACCGTCACGCTCCCAACACCATGTCGCGTAAGTCATGGGCTGCCGGTGATGCTGTCTCTCGGGCTGTTAACTTGGCCTTGATTGTCAAGGGAGGCGAGGGCGGCATGCCTTCTGTGCTTACTGCCAGAACCTGGGGTTTTTACGATGTGCTTTTCAAAGGCAATGAGTTTAAGTTCCAGAGAGACTACGGTTCATATGTTATGGAGAACGTTTTGTTCAAGATCTCCTTCCCTGCGGAGTTCCATGCCCAGACTGCCGCTGAGGGTGCTTTAATCCTTCACAAGCAGTTTAAAGAAAAGGGAATTAGCACGGATGACATCAAGCATATTCGCATCCGCACCCAGGAGGCTGCTATGCGTATTATTGACAAGAAGGGTCCTCTACACAACTACGCTGATAGAGACCATTGCATCCAATACATGGTGGCCATCCCGCTGCTTTTTGGCCGTCTGACCCCCGAGGACTACACCGATGAGGTTGCCAGTGATCCTAGAATTGACGAACTGCGAAGCAAGATGGAGTGCGTTGAGGACACGCGCTACACTACTGAATACCACGCGCCAGACAAGCGTTACATTGGCAACGCCCTCCTCGTTACCCTCAAGGATGGTACCGTGCTTGATGAAGTTGCCATTGACTACCCAATTGGTCACCGTAAGCGCCGGGAAGAGGGCACCCCCGTGTTGCTCCAAAAGTTTGAGCGCCATCTGCGTGGTCGTTTTGACGAGCCCCAAGTCAAGGCCATTTTGGAAAAGAGCGGAGACAACATCTGGGATCTTGATATCGACGAATATGTTGACCTGTACGTGCTCTAAATTATGTAGCTATAGAATGTTGAAATACATTTATTCCCACTTGTTGTGAAATCGTAACATCATTAGCCCTCTGTAGTACTAAGGCACCACGGCCGCAACAGATCACTTGGCAACCCCCGTAAATCATCATTTATTCATATTCATCCTGTTAATTTTCAAATATAATATATCTGAAAAAATAAACTTGTTCCTTGTGCTGTCCGTAATGTGTACAAGATCTGATATTGTTGATACGGAGTCTTGTGGCCCAACTTTTTACCGTTTTTTATTTCTACGTTTATTTTTGGCTCTTCCCAGCATCGTTCTGGCAACGCAACTTGCACCTTTTTGTTTATAAAAAAAACCATCTTCCTTCTTGTTGCCCCCCGACTGTCTGCATTTTGTTATTATATCCATCGCTGCACAACAATGTCTTCGCAATCTCTCAACCGCCGCATTTTCCGTGAAATGAATGACGTTGTCTCGGACGTCAGCTCCGGTGTGACCCTAAAAATCTTGAACGAGGCTGACGTTACACATCTCAAGGGCTCGTTTGCTGGCCCACCCGGTACCCCCTACGAAGGCGGTCTGTTTGTTGTTGATATTAAGATCCCTATCGACTGTAAGTAAATATTATGTTGCATGCACACCGATAGTGTGCCCACTTCCCATAATAATAATGATATTATTATTATTATTATTATTATTATTATTATCATTTATAAATTCATGCAACTGACTCCCTGATTTAACCCATGCGAATCAGATCCTTTCAAGCCACCAGTGATGAAGTTTGATACCAAGGTGTATCACCCAAACATCTCATCGCAGACGGGCGCAATTTGTATTGACATTCTTCGGGACCAATGGTCGCCGATTCTGACAATCAAGTCGTGTTTGATCTCGCTTCAAAGCTTGCTTCAGTCGCCTGAGCCTAATAATCCCCAGGATGCGCAAGTTGCCAGCCACTTCATCAAGGATCACGCTGGATTCGTGCGTACAGCCCAGTAAGTAAAATAAACTCCACCACAGCAAGATAACAAACATCAATTGTCAAGGGCGTTGCCCCCAGGCCACCAGTAGCATTTGGTCTTGTTTTCGCTAACCAACATTGCTCTTTCTAGGGAATGGACGCGAGCCTACGCGCAGCCAGACAATGGCCAAGAGTCGATTAGCCCAGAGGTTATTGCTCCCTTTGTTGATATGGGCTTCCCCCGCGAAAAGGTTGTGAGCGTGTTGAAGAATCTCGGAATTACGCAGTTCAGTAGCAGCGACCGTGCGACGCAAGAGAACCGAATCATGGAGGCCCTGTTAGGATGAAAAATAAATTAAAAGAAAATCTACTGTAATGTACTTGAATAATTGAAGACACAACCTCTATTTATTTCATTTTCTTTGCTCTTATAACCCCCAGTCCTTCTTGTCTTGTACATGTTGAATAGCGGCTTTCTGTCGGATGCGTTTAAACATGGACTCTGGGGTTCTGGGATAGTTCACTACTTGTGATGTTTATAGAACTGTGCTTAGTCATATACGCTTTTGGCCAAAAACAACCCCCAACCGCCACCTTTTTTGTTTTCTTCTTCCTTCCCTTCTCCTTCTTGCCATCCAACAACCACCATTTCCACGCCACCCTATACACTCAATTCACATTATTATCTAGATTTTAACAATGGTAAGTACTATCTGGTCTAGTTAGGCTACTTTAAATTGGAATTAAAAGAGAAATTTCTTTAGCTAACGCCTTTGCCAAGGGTCAAGAGCAATCCGACGCGAATCACGACAAAAAGAAGAATCAAAAGAAGGAGGAAAAGCCCAAGTATGAGCCTCCAGTGTCTACTCGCTCGCAGCGAAAGAAGAAGAAGGGCCCAATCGGTGCTGCCAAGCTGCCATCAGTTTACCCCACGACTCGCTGCAAGCTTAAGATGCTGAAACTAGAGCGTATTAAAGACCACTTGCTGCTCGAGGAGGAGTTTGTACAAAACCAAGAACGCCTAAAACCTATTGACGACAAGATTGCTGAGGAGCGTAGTAAGGTGGACGAAATGCGTGGCTCCCCCATGGGTGTCGGCACACTTGAAGAAATTATCGACGATGACCACGCCATTGTGTCTTCTTCGTCCGGCCCCGAATACTATGTGTCGATCCGATCATTTGTTGACAAGGACCTTTTGGAGCCCGGTTGCTCCATCCTGTTGCACCACAAATCGGTCAGCATAGTGGGTGTTCTGCAAGACGATACCGATCCGATGGTTTCTGTCATGAAGCTTGACAAGGCGCCCACTGAGTCGTACGCAGATATTGGTGGTCTCGAGAGTCAAATCCAAGAAATCAAGGAGTCTGTCGAGCTTCCCCTTACACATCCCGAGCTGTACGAGGAAATGGGTATCAAGCCCCCCAAGGGTGTTATTCTCTATGGTGCTCCTGGTACTGGTAAGACGCTGCTGGCCAAGGCGGTTGCGAACCAAACTTCGGCGACCTTTTTGCGCATTGTTGGCTCTGAGCTGATTCAAAAGTACCTTGGTGATGGTCCCAGACTGTGCCGACAGATTTTCCAGATTGCTGCTGAGCATGCACCTTCAATTGTGTTTATTGATGAGATTGACGCCATTGGTACTAAACGTTACGAGTCTACATCCGGTGGCGAGCGTGAGGTGCAGAGAACCATGCTTGAGCTGCTGAACCAGTTAGATGGTTTTGATGACCGTGGTGACGTTAAGGTCATTATGGCTACCAACAAGATTGAATCTCTTGACCCTGCCTTAATTCGTCCCGGTCGTATTGACCGTAAGATTCTGTTTGAGAACCCCGACCAATCTACAAAGCGCAAGATTTTGCAAATCCACACAAGCAAAATGAGTTTGAGCGATGACGTCGACCTGGAGGAGTTTGTGTCAGCCAAGGACGATCTATCTGGTGCTGATATCAAGGCCATTTGTACTGAAGCTGGTCTACTGGCGCTAAGAGAGCGCCGTATGAAGGTGACAGCGGAGGACTTTAGAAGCGCCAAGGAGCGAGTGATGAAGAACAAGATTGAGGAGAACCTCGAGGGCCTTTATTTGTAGGCGTAAGTTATTAGTATTAAATACATTGCTGTTGACTAAAAAACACAAACGCGTGGAAGTGTTGCGGATTGCCAGTTATAAAAGTCATGTTCATATAACCACCAGGTCCAAAACGTATATTCAACTTTATAGCCATGCTGCCAGCAACAGGTTGTCATTTATTTATTGATTGTAAAATGAGTAACTTTCTCACTACAGCGATTTTATGTTCACGATAGGGTGGGCATTTGGGATTTTCAGTAAAATGCGCAGACAATGATTTAAAAGGAAATAGAGGAATATGGCGATTTCAAGACTGAGAAATGTGTATATATATATATATATATATATATATATATATATATATTGACTGCTTTTTCAAGTTTTGTATTATAGTTATGTCAATGCGTACTTTTTTTTTGTTTTTCAGATTATTATTTTTTTCCAGGTCAATTGCATTGCTAATTCTGGCCATCTACAATAATATGTCCATGATGATGACGTTGCTTTGTAGGATAAGGCTGATGGTGGGTAGCATCCCAACCAATGGTCACCAAACCTGAAAAAAAAATTCAACTCAGCATCTTGATTAGAAATAATTTTCATTCTGTCTCAGTTTAGACGATTAGACACCCAGCTATAGTCAAGAACAAGGCTTTTGTAAATTATTATTATTGTTGTTGTCATGATAGTGATAAACAGTTGGGTTTTCTTCTGACGTCAGTCTTAGGTTGTTGCTTTTTTTATTTTTTTTCTAATTACCAAACGATCATACTCGTTGAAGCAAAAGTCTAACAATTGCCCTTTATTCATTTCCATGATTCGCAGCGGCAGAGGTCTCAGTGCCTCACTAGTGCCTGTTGGAGATGTAATGCAAGTGGCTATGATAAAATGTTAAATAACAGAATCTATCAGGTATATAATTAATTGTTATTTTTGTTTTTTTTTGTTGTTGTTTTACCTGACATCACTAGCATCGCTTTGTTTAAACGTAGTCGTGACCAACCAGCTAATCGCAGGAGCCTTAATTAGAAATACCCATGGCTCCTACTACCTCCTACTCTTGTCGTCGTCGTCCGTTGGTGCTTTATAGGATAGCCTTCAAGGGAAATTTAAAGTGGGTGACTACCGTTGTTGTAAACTTTCCTGGTAATGAAAAATGTCGAATTTGAGCTTGGTGGGCCATTGCTAAACGAAGGAGGTTACAGACCCCCAAATGATGATGGTGATATCCGTGGTTGCTAATGCAAATATATATATAATTAAATTATATATATAAACAATAGATACAATTAATGATTATTATTACTGTTATTTCTGTATTTTTTTTTTACATTTTGAACGTTGATAAACGGCTTGCGTCCCACTCGTCTGCAATGTATTTTTGTTCATTATTCGCGCATTCTACTACACCATCCCCTCTTAAAATTTATTCCTCCTTTTTTTTTTTTTCCTTCCTTTCACCACCCACTTTCCCATCGTCCCTACCTACTCTGGCCCATCGCTGGTTGATTCGCCAAGTTTTCCTTTCTCATTTTTTACTGCAGCCTCTTATTCTTCTTGTCTTGTTATGTCTTCGACTGTATTTGCTCCAAATGACGGTGTAAAGCCATCATCCAACTCGTCTTCTGTCTTCAAATTCTTCAAGCGTAAGCTCAACAGCACCGCTTCTGCCGGCGCCAAGAAACAGGAGCCTGAGCCCACAGGAATTCACGATTGTTCGTTCATTGTCGCTGTTTCTGAGGATTATAACCTCAAGTTTCGTAGAACTATGGAGGATGCCCATGTCTACATTTACAACTTTTCCGATGTGCCCGACTCGGGCTACTTTGCTGTCTTTGACGGCCATGCTGGTGCCAATGCCTCACATTGGTGCTCCAAGAATTTACACAATATTTTAGAATCGACTATTAAGCGGAATGAGCGCCGGCCCAGCAACAGCTCCAAACGCGTATTTTCATCCACAAAGCGTAAAAATAGCGTCAGCGCAGCCAGCATAAAAAGCACCGAGTCGCACTCCAAGCGGGGATTTTTTAAGCGCGCCGAGTCCCCCAAGCTTGACAAGACCGTTGCCAAAACAAACGAGTCTGCCCCACCTACAGATCACCATCACGATTACCACAATGCGGCGCAGAAAGCTGCCGTTCCGCCCGGCCAGGCAGTGTCAATGGCGCTTAACACCGCATTCATGGAGGCTGATGCAAAAATGGCCAAGGATATTCCTGTAAGCAGCGGGTGCACGGCAGCCGTGGCCGTAATCAGATGGGAAGCAGCACCGCCTGAATCCCATGCACTGGTGGAGGCGCCATCCACAACTGACGATGCCAAGGAACCCACCAACGAAAATGCCGCGCCACTGGATATCACCGAAGAATGCGACCAGATAAAGCTACCTGAGGCACGGCCCGTGAGCTCAGTCACAAGTGTGCGCTCGCACATGTCCTTTACACACTCGGTTGTTGGCAACAACCGGGCGCGCATGCTTTACACGGCCAACGTGGGCGACGCGCGCATTGTACTCTGCCGCAACGGCAAGGCGCTGCGGCTAACTTACGACCACAAGGGCTCTGACCCGAACGAGACGGCGCGTATCGTTAACAGCGGCGGCGTCATTTACGGCAACCGCGTCAACGGCATGCTCGCAGTAACGCGGTCGCTGGGCGACGCGTACATGAAGTCGTACGTGACAGGCAGCCCTTACACAACGCGAACGCAGCTGGGCAGCACCGATGAGTTTATCATTATTGCCTGTGATGGTGTTTGGGATGTATGCAGTGATCAGCAGGCCGTTGACCTTATCCGCGACGAACTGGATCCAAAGCTTGCTGCTGATAAGTTAGTCAAGTACTCGATTGATAACTTTAGCTCGGACAACATTACCTGCATGGTGGTTCGCCTTGATCCATCTGTGTGCATTACAGCGCCAACTGCGCCCGAGTAACGCGGGGATCGTGGCTAGGTTTTATTATATATTGTTTTTTTTTTTTTTTTTTTTTTTTCTAATAGCATAAAGTCTACCTTTTTTTTTTTTTTCCAGTCTTTTTAAAGCTGATCTGGGGGGTCAACCCCAAGTCCAGCTGAGAATTCAATTGTTTACAAGTATCAGCTATGGGCCCCTTTTTTTTCTATTATTTCATGGTAGTACACGCAGAATTGATTTTGTTTGTTTTTTTGTTCTTAAAAAAAAAACTTTTGTGAATAATCATCAAATTGGTATATATTATCATTATAGATCATCAATAAATTGAAAACCTGATGATGCGTGGGATAATAACGAACAAACCTCGCAGCACCAAAATGAAAAAAAAAAAAACACTCGTCAACTACAACATGAAAAAAAAAAAAAAAAAAAGAAACAAATGTTGGTTTATTGACAACCAATTGCAGTGCTTTTGTTTTCTTCTTTTAGTTTTATTTATTGTTCAAAAGGGCCAAGAGGCTTTGTAAATTTGGTCAAGACACCCCGGAGCAAAGGAAGATTAGACGTAAGGTCGATGCCATTATACATACAAAATCCTCTTAAATAAATATAAATGAATGTCTATAGGTATAACAAGTACTGACCAATAGACCTTGTCAATTTCTTTTATATGTATATAATATACATTATGTATATATATATATATATATATTTGGTGGGTTGATATATTGGGCTTAAACATTGCTACCATACAACAGTATGAAAAAAAAAATAGAAACATCCAGAAATGAAAATTAATAACTGTACTGCTCTAATAAAATACTAATGAAACCCCCACCCACAAGACAAGTATATTCTCTATGTATATTACGTGTTTTGAAAAGAAAGGAAAAAAGTTTTTTTTTTTAGACATTGCCAAAAAGAAAAGAAAAGAAAAAAAAAAAAAAATTTGGTGTGGGTAGACTAAAACCCGTTTCAAAAAAATAACTCGGCAACGGGGAATTGAACCCCGGTCCCCCGCGTGCTGTTCTAGACAGAACTTGACAGGCGGAAATTCTAGCCA
>QQZM01000103.1:0-34898 GCA_013365045.1 Geotrichum candidum | reverse complement strand
GCGGTAGTCAAGTTCTTAGATTCATTACCGCAACTTCTTTGCTGATGGTTCGCTTGATTAAGCAGCTTGTTAAGGTTTTACTGGGTGTCAATCTCTGGTATTGAGCTACTGGGTGTTATGTATCTCAGGTTTCCCTTAGCACATGGATACTTTCATGGAAAATTCGGCGCCATCGAACGTCTGAACTTATTACGCGCGCTGACACCGCTACTTTGCCAGTCTCATAGAGACAAATGTGTTTGAAATTTCATGTCTTCTTTGTATATCGTTTTGTTTTGTAATTTTGTATGTAACTATTTGATGTAAGAACAATAAACTGATTATCTATCTATCTATGTAAATTATAACACAATGACAAACAACAATACCCAGCAAACATAACTAGAGTTCAAGAGTCACAAGCACTAAGCCAAAATACCACACAGCCAACGATCAACATTAGTGGGCTTTTCCCCCAGATGGTTTTTGATGTCTGCGAAAATTGATCTGAGATAGATAAACATGTAGTGGCATGCGAAACAACAATCATCTAGCCAAAATACAACGCAGCCAACGATCGATATGAGCGGGCTTTTTTCCCAAGATGGGGTTTCAGGTTTGTGAAGTTGATCTGGGATGGAGAAACATGTTGTGGTACGAGAACCATTGATTTCCTACCACAAAAGAAATCACAAACGAGATTGAAGTTGGGGACGCTATTAAGAACCCGCAAGTCTGAAAAACACCAAAGCCAACGAGTATGGGAGAGGATTTGAATGAAACTTGAGTTTTTATTTTATTAGCATTTTTTTATGTAAGCGTAATAAATAGCCAATGATTAGGGGAAAAATTTAGGAAATAAAACGCGAGAGACGGAATCAGCACTGGAGCCAACCTAGAAAGACTGCTAAACAACTAAAATTGGTATCCGTGGATCGAACCATTAGGCTAAACCCTCTGTTCTCTTTGTTGCTGACTTGGCACTTGCGGAAAATTATAACCGCACCAGGTGGACTTTGGATTTTCCTGGTACGCTTGAGACTAACCTGCTAGGCTCCCTCTAAGAGTAAGGCCTGCAGTACATAGGAAAACTCTGGCTGACTCGGGTTTCCTCGCCTACCAGTACAGGCACGCTATAAATGGGTCCAGACCCATGGAAGCTTAATGTCCTCTTGGAATATACCATTACGCATGGGACTCCTAAATTAACCAATTACACAGGCATAAAATGTCAGGGTCGGTCATCCCAACTGTGAAAGAAAACCAATCATGATATGAACCCGAAAAACAATGGTTTTAAGACACGGACAGCAGCAAACGAATGTAACAAAAAGGATTTCTGGTCATTTGATAACAATCATGTTTCAGAACCAACTCTACACGTCGATCTGAACTGTTTTAACCACACACCGCCTCAAAATGCTCAACATTATATTCTTACTCTGTCAACAGCTGGAGCTCAATGCTGCGCCCAAAAACCCCCCACAGAAAAATGCGGGATATATCTTTTGTAATACAACTGGACCCTACTTGCCATTAAAGCCCAGTTCTTTGCCTAGACCTTAGTTGTCCATTCTGTAGTCTACATTTATTATTACGCACTTTTAGTACAAATTCCTCAGTGATAATCTATACAAAAGTGTAACTCTGTGTATATATGGAAACCAAGAGCTTAGGCCTACATATTATAAAATATCAGTATATATACGTTGTGTACTTTCGAAGTGGGACTATTTTGTCAAAAAGAAAACTTAATTTTAGGATTGAAAATTAAAACACGAACGAACAAAGAAGAGCAAAAAATTAATATAAATTATTTATATAAATGAATCAATTTATATAATTATAATATTCAATGTCTGAAGTATCAACTTACAAAAAGTTTGATCAATGACTTGTATTTCCGCCATGATTAATCATCACATCGTGAACTCGTCGTGGCATAGATTCTATCAACTTGTTAAGATAGACCTGCTTTAAATCAAACCATAGATTTGACAAAATAAAAGTCATTTCAACGTAAGATGTAACATATGGATTCTTCATTGACAGCTCTTTCTTCATGTTACCCCAGATGTGTTCAATTGGATTTAAATCAGGCGATTGTGGTGGCCAAATCATAGTCTCGATATCATGATTCAAAAACCATTCTTTTACGTCTTTATGCCAGTGATATCTGGCCCCATCCTGCATAAAAATAACACTTTTACCGGGGAATTTTTGTTTAGTCTTTTTAATAAAGGGTAATAAATTGTTTTCAAGGACTTCTAAATACAACTGGTGATTCATGGTAGCCCCTTGCGGCAAAACGTATAAATCGCTGGTACCAGCCCCAGAAAAAGCACCCCAAATGCCCACCTTTCTACGATTACCAGGGACAGTAGGTCGTGTTATAACTAAGCTTTTTCCATTTCTTTTGGTGCAATTTTGATTCCATTGGGGTTGCTTTCTTGTCGAGAAACCGATCTCAAAATTACTTTCGTCTGACCATACAATTGTGGCCCAGTCAAAAGTAGTGTAATTTTTATAAGTTTTGGCCCACAAACGGCGTTTTTTTTTTGTGCTTTTTTTTAAATATGGCCTAGATGATGGTACACGAAATTTAAAACGATTTCGTCGAAGTATTCTTCGGATCACATTGTGACTAACCGTTTGTCCTGGTATCAATAGGGTACAGAGTTTATCGATTGTTATTTTCGGGTTTTTTTTGACCGCACGCAAAATATTTCTGACACCACGTTTATGGAAATCTTCAAGTTTCATATGAGCTGGTTTTTGCTTTTTGTAGAGGTTGTCTTCTAGTTTGACATTCTTCAGTTCTTTGTAGAGGCGACAAGCAGTGCTTTTAGGAATATCAAATTCTTTGGAAACTCGATAAGCAGAGATGCCAAAGTACTGGCATGCTTTTAAAAAACCCTTAGCAAACTTTGTATATCTTTGTCCTTTCATTGATAAAAATTTGATAGTTTTCAAATGTG
Organism: Geotrichum candidum; assembly: GCA_013365045.1. Taxonomy (NCBI): domain Eukaryota; kingdom Fungi; phylum Ascomycota; class Dipodascomycetes; order Dipodascales; family Dipodascaceae; genus Geotrichum; species Geotrichum candidum. The sequence goes on along the minus strand of QQZM01000103.1, from coordinate 31,941 downwards.
CTTTAATTAGTTTTGTTGAAAAAGAAAAGTTTTGAATTTTTTTTTAAAAAATATTTTTGAATAGTCCCACTCCAAAAGTACACAACGTATATATATACAAGTAGCTAATTTGTAGAAACATTTAAAGCTTGGTCCAAAAAAAAAAAAAAAAAAAAAAAAAAAAAACACCAGCTTGCACTCGGACATGGAAAACGCTAATTTCTTGGCGAAGCGTGTAAATTCCATCTCATCCAAAAAAAAATCAATATTAACAAGTTGCCCAGTATATTTATCACTTGCGTACGTGTATATTTTGATGCCGCATACCCAGGGGAAAATTAACAGTATGGCCAAGACGACTGCAAGTCTCAAACTTTGAGAATCAGCAAAAGGAACTGAAATCGTACGCTCACAGAGTGTCAGGATCGGCATTATTGAGTCCTCAAATAGGCGCATAAATCGTGCGTCTCTAACTTGTGCAAAGTCTAGAAGCGTCAGACTATGGCTTACCAAAGTAGAACGTATTATAATCATTATTATTGATTTTAGAATTATTAGTGCGGGGGATGTATATTCTGCCCTGCTCACAAATTTGCCAACAGCCGCAGTATCCTAGTGTGGTATCAGTAGACTGCTGTTGGTGCCGCTTACTTTGTTCGGAAGCCGATCGGCCACAACCCAAACATATTTTCTCCGAACCTCGGAGCAGGTGTAATTTTGTTTAAATCATTATTCCTAGAAGTCCGGCCCACGTCCATAAAGCTATTTTGAATCGCAGGGCTGTAAAGGATGTATCAAAGGTAGGTAAAAGTCGATGCGCAATGTGTAGCTAAGCCTGGTATGGTAAGCTCCTTTAGTCTAATTCAACTGCTTAAAAAAGGTTAAAACACTAACGAGGATAGTCGGATATTTCAGGGTGTTGGTTGTCTAATGCACGCTAGTAGTTGCCTGTAGCTGTCAATATCAGTAAAAATGGATCAAACGATAGGCCACCAGAACCTAAGCTGATTAGGAATGTGGAAGTTTATGGGTAGGGTCCGAAGTCCATTAGTGTCGATGTACACACAGCTTATTTCAAAGTTTAAATATGCAGACATTACTAATATTCTTCTTGTTGGGGAGATTTTGCTGAGCATAGGTGCAACGTATTGTGTTCCGAGTGAGCAGGGTCATCATGCGCATTCAAAGTTCTGTGGTTTTCATGGGTATTCCATTCATCCAAGAAGCACGGGGATCATGACCTCTTCTTAGACTGCCATATCGTAAAAGGCGGTTGACATGCAAGACTGGCAGTATAGACATTTGCTTTTCGCTTCTCGCATTACGCAGCTGATGGGAGCAAAAAGAGCTACGGTATAAATCAGTAGTATTCTATGAATGACACTATGCCGACTGGTAGCTGCGTGGTCTAACCCTGAATAACACAACCTCGCCAAAAGTTGAGGGTTGTAATAACTTGAGCGCTAAACCTACAATCTCACCAGAATCCACCACATATTCTTTTTTTTTTTTGTCAAACTAAGGAATCAAAACAGGTAAAAAGACTACATTAGTATCAGTTGTGACAGTTGAAACAAGCATTCAAAGGGTTTTGGTTGATCACTGCTTCAAGCTGGTTTGAACCGTTCTGGACTATTTAAATTTTAAAATCAACACCCCAGATTTATTTTTTTATTTTTTTATTGTTTTTGTTCTGCTTGGAATACGAGGATGCTGGATTTGGCACCTGCAGAGTTTATCAGAAAAAAAAAAAAAATAAAAATAAACCCTTTTAAATTAGGAGGCGTTCACAACAATACCCGAGATTCCCGGATTTCTTGCTGCCAGCAGATTTCCCCATTACCATGTCTCCGAAATGTCTACTGTTGTCGGGGCTTTAGTCAATTTTGTCTCGTCACCCCTTAGTCCGAAGCTGACCTTTAGTGTCGATTTGTGAATTTCGCCCTGATGTCATCTAGATTTGCATATGAAGTCTTTTTTGAAATTATAAAAATTGTAACTGATAATCAAAAATAACCATTGTAACTTTTCCGTGGTGTTGAGACCATGCCACCATGCACACCATGGCCATTTTGTGACACCAGCTGGCACCAGCATATGGGATAACGATATAGTAGTACACGCTCCTGTTTGCAATTGTCATGAGAATGCTACCAAACTTTATTCTTTTTTCAATCAACCGCTTGCTATCCCAGTTGCTGCCCACGCAATTTCATGCCAAGCAAGACAATGCACAAGCACATATTGACAAGGTACTGTACTCAACAGCCGTGGCTCACGTTCAGTTGATTATGAGAGTCTTTGTGGTGTAATAGCACTCTTGATGTACAACCATGGTGGAATCCATGTAGGCGATAGACCCCTAGAAGGTTGATGCATATATTTCTCTCAAGCGTTACAAGTGGTAACTGTTAGGGCCTTTTATTGACAATGGAGTTATGCCTTTGTGTGTATAAAAGTCGCTTGACTCGATGGTGGTGAAGCTCATGGTTACACAACCGTAAACGTGGTAAGAAAGGCGGCTAGATTAATCATGAACTTTAAAACCTTAACCCCAATAAAAAATAAAATAAAAATGAAAAAAATAATAATAATAATAAACAAAAAAGAAGCTGTGTACACACAGGGGTACTCCTCTCTTGTTTACGTGATGGCGTATCGTTCTCAAGACTCTGAAACTGTAATTTGTGCACTTTAAACCTGACACTAGAACGTTGCAATCCCGTATCAGGACAGCCAATGCCTGGTTTAACCGCAATAGCCCAATATTTCTTTTCTGCTAAAAATGACACCATTTGCCACTTTAGCATAGTTCTGACAAAACGTATTTCAATGGCGGGGTTACCGGAAATCCCAAAACGGACGCGGGGAAAAATATTGACACTATGAGTGGCTATCCAAGTTAAAACAGGTATAGTGGCCGTGCGTGAGTACTACCAGTCAACGTTAATTAATTCTATATGCATGTTTTTCAGTTACTTGAACCAATAGGTTGTAATAATTAATCTATTATGCCAAAAAGTTATAAAATAAAATAACAATAATATGAAAAACAATCCGGGGTCACTTTCTTCCACGAGGCTGATCAAGCAGTCGTCCTAACTGGCGATTCATTCAGGGGCTTCTTTTCTCAGGTAACGACACCCAGATGTACAGAGGTTGCAGACCTTCTGTGATCAACTGCTTCAGGCTGATTGCATTTACAGTTATCATTTCTTTCTGAGGCTGTCTTGAAATAAGACCGCAAATTGCTTGTGCCATTGACTTTCCGGAGAGGCCTGTTAATTCCAGGGGTGGCACAATCTCAGTAAATGCTGCTTTGGGTTTCGGCGTTGTAGCACCATCTCGAGACTGGTCTTGTCTCAGCTGTAATGCGCCGTTTGAGACCACCGGTTATCTCGCCTGGTTTCTGAGTTTTCTTGCTCCTGAGGTTCTCCCTGGGCCGACTTGTTTCCAAGAAGACTTGGTCATTTCCAACCCTCTATCTCAGGCTGTGAGCTGCGTTAGAGGTTATCCTTGAATCGAGGTCTATTGCTGCCACCCTGAAATATTTCCCAGCCTACTCATCACTATGGCCGCCTTTCTTGCCTTGGAAATTGCAGTTTCAACGCGCTCATTCAACGGCAACATACCGTTGAAAGTGTTAGGCTGTTTTGCAGCGACATCCTCGAGCCCCCCCCCTGGATGACAAGGTTTCTCGACCGTTGATGTTATTGGGTCCCTCCTTAAACCTGAAAGCCTCAGCCTCATTCACATGTATGAATGGGGGCCTTGAATAGCTGCACACTGGCCAGCCAGCCCAAAGCAGAGTTAACGAAAATAGAAACCTACTGCATATATGATAGGCGCTTCCAATCAGCAATACACTCGCATACAGCTTTGTAAAAAAAATAAAAACTATAAATCATCTTTTGTGGAAATTATTGTACCACAAAGCTTATCATGAATAAAAAATTACAGCGATTAATACCAGCGTCTTTAGCAACGTTTAAAAAGGGTCATTTGCATCCCTGAGGGGTGGATAACGACTGTGATGGTCACACCCCGAGGGAAATGACGAAAGACGACATATAAACTAACAGAACTACAGTTAGCAGGGAATCCATTGAGTGGGTTCGGTCTGGGATAATGACACGTACAGTCGACGTGAAAAAGGACCCCTTGAGAAAATTAGCTGCCAACAGACGATACAGATAGAGCTGTATAAAACTTGACACAGGGGCGATACGAGGAAGATGTTGAGTAACTGGGATTTCATGCTGGTACGATGCTCGAGGCTGGAAATAGAAAGGAAGTAGACAATTACATTACCCATTTTGCTTAGTACATTTAGGCAAGCAAGAATAAAATCAGATTCATAATCATCCCTGACATGATCTGGCTCTAGAAACAACACCAATCTCCCCACGTGCATGAGCCCTGGCCTTGAGTCATGGAGTCCACGGTGGTAGTCACCCGCACGGCTTGAAATCTATAATGAAATCCAATTACCAATCAAGAAAAGAAAAGAAAAGAAAACCCAAGCGCGCACATATTTTAAAGTTTTAATAAAGCAATGGTGGACAAAATTTAGCAATCTCCCTTGCCTACAGCAATGCTATTCTTTCACAACCACATTGTCCACTCAAACTGGGTTACGAGGTGGTGCTCAATATCACCTTCGTCTGTTTTGATACCCCTTTTAACGAGTCTCAACACCCAGGCAGAAGTAGTAGAAGGCCTCGCAGTGAGTTTCAGATATGGGCCCAAAGACTTTGCTGAGGGAAACGAGATATCAGATTTGCAGGAAAAGCTTGTCTCAGCTAGAACATCATCCGTGGGAGACCCTAACTCTGTAAGGAGCTATACGAAATCAGTCCAGTCTGTAACTCACTTTTCTCAGCGTGAATTAAACGAGCCCCACAAGCCAGAGAAAGTTTTAAATCAGTGTCCCCTAGTGATAACATGGAAAGATCTTGTAAGAGTGTTGTATAAACCCCTTGGCCATAACGATTGGAGGTATCCATGGCTGTATAACCTCAATATTCTCTTTCATTTGAGTCAGTCTGTGCATTGAGCAAGTCGCCCACAAATAAAGAAAAGCCACCCCGCCATAGTTTAATTGTTGCTGAGTTGCAGACGTGTCAAAATACCGATCATGTACGCACCAAACAAAACCACAAATACGATAAAATTGTAAAACTCCCAAATTGAGCTTCTAGCATAACAACCTGCCATAATTTTCAAGAGAAAACGGATGATTATGTAGGATTATTTTTTTTTTTTCAGACTCTGTAGCTCAGATTTATTTTTGAGCCCAATCCTACAAGGGTAGTTTTGGTACATGGTTGGGTATTAAATACTGTTTCGTGCCCAGATTTAATCATTGATATATGGTCTTCAGGGGGTACAGCCAAAGTTGTAAAATCAATAAGCATTGCACTGTAGCCCTTAAAATCCAAGCTGAATCTTGGCGCTAAGCTCCCACTAGGCCGTGGCCATTGAGCTTGGTGTTGTCCATTGCCATCTCTGTTTCAAGCGTTTGGTTACGCCATTTAGACTCATAATTCCCTCATCAAAAAAGGAAAAGAAAAAAAAAAACATTCTCAATGCGAAAAAGATCTAAATGTTTGTCGTGGTTCTCATTAAACAAAAAAAAAAAAAAATAATGTGTTTCAACAAGCAATTTTTTTTTTTTTTTTTTTTTTTTTTTTTTTTTTTTTTGACAAGACAGAAGGAGGGGGAGTAGAAGATATAGTCGCTATAGTTGAGAATGCAAACTTAGAAATGACCTGCAAATATTTAGCGAAGATTCACTCTTCTCTAAAGTCTCCTTTTTGGCCCTCCACAGAAACCCAGAAACCTTATTGCTAAACCTCTGTAGAAACGCTACAGATTCAGATATAATCCTGGGGGTCGACTACCATCTATGCTATTTGAATAAAGCAAGTAAAAGAATGATCTTAATATCTTAATGTTGAAGCGAGCTCCGTGACCCCCCCTTTTTTTTAATTTTTTTTTTTTTGGAGGGGTATCAAGGCTCACCCCTTTGTGACTTTTAATAAAGAAATGGCGTTGCAGAATACCAAGTCTCTACCATATTTCCCACCGGTTCTGGTACGACGCCAATGATTTCCCAGCTTTGAATTCTGCAGCTGCATATCAAAGTCAATTGCTGGGATTCTTTTTCAGTCGCAAGCATTGACAAGAAAATTATCTCGATTTCAGCCTTGCTTTGGATGGTACCGTACAGGATAGATAAGCAGGTTATTGTGTCCATCAAGTAGTTACAACCAGAATTATAAAACAAAATGACATACAAAGAAGACATGAATTTAAAAACACGAGTCTCTATGAGACTGCCAAGGTAGCTGTGTCAGCGCGTATTATTAGCTCAGGCGTTCGATGGCGCCAAATTCTCCATGACTAATCTCGAATGTTAAGGGAAACCTGCGATACATAACACCCAGTGGGTCGATACCAGAGATCGACACTCAGTAAACCCTTAAAAAGCTGTTCTGATCAAGCGAATTATTAGCAAAGACAAGCTGTGGTAGTGAATCTAAGAACACGAATTTAGGGCCCTTCATAGTGTCAGGAAGAATTGTTGGACCAAGCTTAGTTCTTCTAGCCCCCTAGAGGGTGACGGCCCTGTAAAATCTATTCAAAGGGAAGAAGGGTTTAGCCTAATGTTGTTTTACTTTGGCTACCCTGAGGAAGCAATGAAATAATATTTTCTTGTCACTATTTTGTTTTAATTGCATCCTTTGTCATTCACAAGGCTAGATTAATGAGGCCTGACGTCAACGTCTCAATACGAAGTCTCAACAAGCGTAGATAAAACTCAATGAAGAAGTGGAAATAAAGGACCTTTTTCATGCGTAACGGCAGTGTGAGACAGAATTATAATCAATGAATACCCAGTTGATATTTGTTATGGATGAGACATAAAAAGACTAAGGCAATTTTCACCCGCCACAAAACCTCGTGGATTTGAATACTTTCGTGTGTACTGTATTCTGAGTGCATACATTGCAATCCCAACTGCCAGATCAAGGAAATAAGAGAAACAAGGTAGCAAGCATCAGGCTTGTAGTACCTGCGTGGTGGCCCAACAAGAGTTGTAACCGAACCTCCCACAAAAGAGTTCTCACCCCATTCGACCACCTATGCAACCTTACCCTATAATGCTTTCAACTGTCTTTATGTGCCATATAATGACTGCGTAGTTGCGTGAGCAACAAAGGGAACAAAAAGAGTGGCGAGGTGTAATGGCATTTATGGCGAAAGCTAATTAAAGGGAATTTCTGAACAACATCAGTCTTTATGATGGACTAATTTTATTTATTTATTTCCATTTCATTTTTGTTTTGATTTTGTGATTTGTTTTATTTAGTTTTTATTGTAAACTGAGCAAAAAAAATATATATTATTGTTATTATTATAGGAAACGAAAAGCTACTCCTCGCTGTTTTGGCATTCAGCAGCATTGCACCCACACCGGCAAAATTACCATTCCTAAACAAAAAAAAAAAAAAAAAACACATTGACTCTGCACCTACAGTTTCGAAAACACCGATATCATACCAGGTACCCATAAGACAGCAGGTACAATGAAAAAAAAAGAAAACACGCACCCGTACCGATTAAAAAAGTTGATAAATGTTGCTGACCAATGTCGCAAGCCGGCGGCTTGGTGTCTGGATGTGTGTTGAATAAGTGATCGTGACTATTAGAAATAAAAATAAAAAAGAACAATTGTGTTGTTGACCACCTGCTCTTGGATGTTGTATCATGGTGCAGCTATACCAACTGGCGATGCTAACGTATGTTCACCAAAAGTTGGCTTGCAGTTTGAGTGAGAAAACGATTTGAAATCGTTGGCTGCTATCAACCATGGGAAACACGACTGATACGGATGCAGCTCACGAGTTACTCCGCTTTTAGTAATCCCAGTACTGTTTTTGATCCATACGGACTGTAACATTGAGTACTTTGGTAGACCAAACAGTGGTAAAGTATTATCATTACAGTCCATGACTACCAAACGGTTAGTTCCTTGAAATTTATTGTGATATATGTTCAACAGATTGGCCAAACATTTGAACCTGGTGGGATTAGATAAGAACACAATCACAATTTACACATGCTATGCCTCTTTTAATCAATGATCTGCGTTTGACTATGGCAACCGACTGTACTAATTGATGGTTACCTGATTAGGTCTAGGGCCGCAGACGGACACTTATCCGGGTGTGCCGAATCCTACCTCGTTCTAGTCCAAGGTTACTAGTGTAACAGTAGAGCCACACTATATTTGGAGGTCTGGTAAGGGAATCAGCCCGCCATAGTCCAAACTGGCCTAGGCCACGTTTTAACGCTTGAACCCGATTTCCCACCCAAGTTTTGATATGACGGGAGATTTGGCACTAAAGCCTCCAACTTTACACTAACGACGAGGCTGTCAAGTGCAAAGCAGCTTAGTATTGATTATCTTGGGTAATTCTTGTACGATGCAGGTAAGTGTAGTAGTAAAGTCTGTAGCATTAGCCACAACGCAATCGCTAGAACTAATGCCTGTAATTAAACCTTGCATATTTAACTCGAGCCCATCTGGGTCGTTTGTGGCCGCCCACTTTGGTGATTTGTACACAGGCCAAGGAGGAATCGTGACTACGGTGGGGTTAAACAGCTAGCGCGGTAATACGGATACTAGTGCTGCAAATTTCACATGGAGACTCAAAACCCGAGAACCCTGACACTTAATTATCTTCAACGGGGTCTAATAGAAGGATCAACTGGGTGATGTCGTGATCGTTACCAACGTTAATTCTTGTATTGACCTTTTGGCTTTATCCCACTGTGATGTTTGTAAAAATAACGTCATTTTTTAAACACTGGAACCACTCTCCCGCGTCACAGGAGAGGCCAAATCGTCCCATTTCACCAGCCAGAATTAGATAATCAGCATAGTGAGCGTTATCAGTTGGCTTCCCCAGGCTCCTCTCGATCTCTTGGCGGATAAAACACGCCAATCACATCTCAAGTCTCAAGCATAGACTCAGAAACTTAAGTCCAGTCGCAAGAGAGTAAACCGTGATAACGCATAAATGGGCAATGAGAGTGATGCCAAAAGCGACCCTTTTGGGGCGTATTACAAGGTTATCAAAGCCAAGATGGTAATCATGATAAAGCAAAAAAAAAAAAAAAAAAAAAGAAACAGTTGTAACTGCGGGGTTTCAAGTTCTTTAGGCTTCTGAAAATAAACCAAGTAATTAACAACCAGAATTGAACCCTGAAGGAAAATCCGCGCTTGACCAAGCTGGGCCTAAAGCAAATTCAAAAACTCAAGTGTGGTTGAGTTAATATTGACCTTTAATGTGCTGCTTGTTTTATTTTCTTTTTTATGCTGGTTCGTTAAGACCTGGGGTTCACCTATCTAACATTGCAAGTGCCATTAGATAGCAATAACTGCAATGGCAGGTGTAGCTAACCATTCCACATTTCTGCAGCGACGATGCACCAGCACTGGTAAAAACCACAGCAAGCCTTTGGGTGGTGCCTCTTTTTACAGCATTTTTATTTTTGCTCTGGGTATAAAGAACTACACATACAACAATTGGTCCGATGCACGTGCAATTAGAAAACAATAAAAGGACAAATCGATATGGTGGAGGACCTTCGAGGTTTGGGCTTGCACCTGGGCTACTGGCTTTTTTTTTTTTCATGGGCGGCTATCAGGCACCATTAGGGCCTCTTTTTTTTTTTTTTTTTTTTTTTTTTTTTTTTTTTTTTTTTAACCGGTTCTAAGGACTAATTAATCTGCGCGCTTGATGTTCATCTTGCAGCCTAGCCATACCAAAGGTGCAAATACAAAACCCGGGAAAACCGCGCAATCATTTTTGGTTAAATAAGTGATTCTAATCCCTGGTAAAAAGAAAAAAATAAAAAATAAAAAACCCTTAATGCCTTGAGCCCCGTGCTTTTTTTTTTTTTTATATTTCCTTGGCTCTTTCTTTTTTGGAGTCATCATTCCACTCAGCTGGGTTGGACTGTACGATAACCATATATTTTTTGTTTCCTCAAAATTCCCGGCTATATATGAAGGAGGACCAGAAGGGGCCTGTTGCTAGGTACTACCAATATTAACAACTTACGGTCTACAAATAGGTACTCGTGTACATAATATAAATATAGATAGAAATTGAAGTAAGGAACCGAGGAGGCTGCTAAAAGAAGTAGCTTGCGTATAATTAGGTGTTGCTCATAATCGCGGTCTTTTTCTTTTGGGGTATGGTCTTTCGCCTTGTGCTGCGGTTTTGCTTGACTAATGCCCACTTCCCGGAGGCTACGGGACATGACATGGTGGTACCTTAGCCAAAATGTTGATTTTTTTTTTTATTTAATTTTTTCAATTTTTTTTTTTTTTTAGAAACGACATTTCGGGGGGCCCTGCAAAAAAAAAGTCAATGGCATACACGCTGCCAAAAATTTACCCGGTGGTTGAAACAGGCTTATAGCATGCTCTGGTTCCTTGTTAGCACCACCAACCCTCGCTCGGACTACCCGAAAGCGGGTGTACCGTGGGTTGTACTTTGGCGACTCAGCAATGGCCCTGAATCTTATTTCGAAAAAAGATAAAAAATTAAAAAGCATTGCACGTATTGGCCATTCCCCTCCACTTTCTTCAAACAAAATGATAGCAGCCTCTGACGGCAATCTACATATATACCAAATTGAACACCCCCAAAAGATTGTAACGAGCCAGAAAACAAAAATAATAGCATTAACAAATAAACATCAATATAGTTGTAGCACTAATTAAACAATTTCATAATATAACGCGTCAGCACGACGCGTTAATACATACGCCATAAAAATAACATAGAAAAATTACAATAAAAAAAAAACCAAAACACACGCAAAAACACATTACTTTCGTTATTCCTTGTCATTGATCGGACCAACAGGGTTCTGGTAGTAGTTGGGATATGACTCAGTACCATGAACCGTAGGCGCCGGCGCTGCCGAATTGCTATTACTGTTGCCCATATATAAAGAGTTCTGGTTGGGGTACTGATAGAGCGGCGACTGGTTAAGAGGAGGTGGTAAAGTGTTGGAGGAATCGTAGCTCATCAACGGTCTTTGGTAAGACTGCTGCTGCTGGACCTGTTGGGCTTGTTGAACTTGTAGCTGCTCTTTGCTCACTCTTAACCGCTTCTCTTGCTCTTTCTTTCTCGCCTTGTACTCGCGTCTAGTTTCTTTAAATTCATCAGGAGTTCGCTTGGGCCCATGCTTCTGCATAGTAACGTGGGCGTTAAGATGATTTAAAGTGCCGTAGGCTTTTGTGCAGTTATCAAAGTTGCAGTGGTAAATGCGCTCAATCTCCTCAAACCGTCTTCTCGGTCTCTTCTGCTGTTGGGATCCAGGCAGCGGAACAAACGAGTAAACTGTCTTTGATGTAGTGGGGGTCGAGTAAGATCGTTGTTTAGGGGGAGGAATCTGCTGTGCCAGAGGCTGTGTTTGATAAGGAAGCGATTGTGTATAGGATCTAGCGTTTAAAGGGACCGAGTGGTAAAACTGATCAAAAGAGTGAGGGTGTGGGGGAGGGGGACCATGCTGCTGAAAATAGCTCGGGTTGGGTGCGTAAATGGGATAGTTTGAGTCACCAGGAAATTTGGCTACAACAAGAGGGTTAGCGACATGGGTGAAAATCAGCAAGAGATCAAGTACTCACGTTCATTCATGGGGGGAGGGGGCAAGTTCTGCATTGCGGAGTAGGGAGCAGCAGACTGGGGAGGGTTGGATGTCGAAGGAGGAAGATTGTTGTTGATCATCGGTAAACTGTTACTGCTGGTTGGGGGGTTGTTATCAATTGAGTTTTCAAATAAAGAGGACTGAAGCATTTTGAAAGAACAGGCTTGTAGTAAATAATGGGCAAAGAAAACAAGAGGAAATGGTAAAGAAAAAAAAAAATGGGAGAGAAGTTCAAGTATTTAAATAAAGAATTAATTCTACAAGGTTTACTACAAGAGCCTTTGGTATTTTGGGAGGGTAGAGGTTGACTTTGTGGGCACATTAAGTTTCTTATTTCCTTCATCTTATTTATCTTTTGAGGCCTCAGTCTACCCAGTGAACAAAAAAGCAATTATGGTTGAAAAAGAAGAAAGGTTTTTTATATTTTCTTTTTGCCATTATATGCAAGTATCTGCAGAGTTAGCGTAGTTGCATAATGATGCAAGTATATAATATATACGCAATCCATACCTACTACATCAATGTACCAATTCGGTCAAGTACGAACCAACATAGAAATACTCCTCTAAATCGTTTGCTGTTTTTTATTTTATTTTTTTTTTATCTGGTGCTTCACCAGCAACGCTGAGAAATTTACATTTGCTTTGTTCACAAAAGGGAAAAAAAAAAAAAAAATTATAAATATTTTAAAAAATTACAAAATACAGATGAGGGTATTGGCAAAAAGAAATGTTCGAATGTAAAACTGTAATATTGTAAATGGCTTTCAATGTGTCGGTTGATAGACTTTGGACAACATGCACAAGCTTGCCGTTAGAATCCCTAGAAGACTTTTTAGCCCAGTCGCTAAGTTGTTGGCTAGCTGAGAGCACTTAGATTCCAGGTTTTTGGGCTCTAGCGGCTGACATCTGAATTTAATTTTACGTCTCAGAGGTTTGGCAAGTAAAGGTCCGGGATACGTTATCATATAGTTATCATCTCCTTCTGCATCTACTACAACTTTTGGCCTCCTGTGTTATATAATAAGTCATCCTTTCTTTTAATTATTATAAAGCTCATAACAGTACTCAAAATCTATCTATTTGTATGCGTGTATGTTCGCTGTACGCGCAGTTGCCGTTATTATTATTATTTTTTTTTTTAGTGCCGGTTATGTAACAATACGCCAACACTACAGCGTTACAAATGTTGCTCATGATACCAAGCCAGTAATAGAAACAGCAAGACAAATGGGGGGTGTTTCGATTCTAGACACTCTGGAATGTCTGTTTCTTTAAGAGCAATGCAAATGCTATTAAACAGATTCAATATACACATGAAATTGCACGAAAATTGTTTAGCTAGATCCTACCTTCTATGTTCCTTAGATACCAACGCGCGCCACTAATCCTGATACTTCAAACCATGGAAGCATGAAGCCTTGGATTTTTATTAAATATTATTATATAATAACGATTGGTAAAGTTCCCTGATTACACTCCCAGAAGGACTTAATTATTTCACCAACATGTCATTCAAGACTCAAGGAAAAAAAAAGAAGGTAGCATTTCAACTATGAGATTACAAAGTTATGTTTGGCTTCTATATCTATGAATAAGTATTTGAAATTGAGGGGCCATTGAAAGGGAAAGCAAAAGTTGTTGCATCCAATACAAGTTGACAAAGTTGAACTTGTAAAAGGAAAAAAAAAAAAAAAATAACCGCGTATTTCAAATCATAATACCAGGTGAATTACATTAAAATTGAGACGTGTGAGGAAATTTTTAAACTGTCATTTTACCATGTTATCAACTTTGATTTTCATTTCCAAGGATATTGGTGGGGTTCAAATAAAAAAAAGTAAAAAAAATACCAAAAAAAAAAACAGTATCCTTATAAAATCTGGTTTATTGATTAAAATAAGATTTAGTATTTACACTTTATTAAAAACGTTTACTTAGTAAATTTTAGCAAATTTTAAAACAAATTAATAGTATATAAACTTTAATCAGTTTCTATGAAAAAAAAAAAAAAAGGCATTTAATAAACTCTGATAACGAGCTTGCAGCGGAATAAAGAGACATGAAACAGACTCGTCAAATTAATACTTTTAAGACCAGCAGATAACTTTCGAGATACTACGTGCAGTCATAAGACAAGCCGTTCAAACTCTCCGATTTAAACTGCAATGTGTTCTTTATAACAAGAAAATTCTAATGGTATATCATATGTGTCATGAAACATTATACGCATTTAACAGTTACATGGCTCCCACGTGAGGCAGTGTTGGCAAGTTTTAGAGTTGTCTAGCCTTTTGTTCAAATTGTCCAATAGCCCTGCGTTCATTTGCCAAAGGGAAAACAAAACAAAATAATTTCAGTGCTTGCCAACTTCACTAATATACATGCCCTAACCCTTCATCTATTTTGTCTGAAAGGTGAATTTCCATTTACCCTTTCCTGATTGGTTTGTTTTCAAACGAAAAAAAAAAAAAAATTCCAACCTTCCAGCAAAAATTTCCTTTTAACTCCCTTTTGATCATACCATTCACTTCTATTGGATTTTCGTTGGTTTTTTTGGTCCCTCCACGGCAGTTAGACATTTTTCTTCTCAATCATCAAACTATATACATACAAAAATGAATGCGTCTGCTAGAACGAGATTAACCACATCGCTTTTCTCCACGACATTTTTCATTGCGATTCTTACTGTTGCTGCCCCTCAGATTATCGGATGTCCTGCCACGAAATCAACCCATTTTGACAATGACGCCAAAAAGAAGAAGTTGGACAACTCCTGGGACTCCAAGCCTGTCATCGTCACTGAAAGATCCAACTAAGGTTATATTCCCAAACTTTGTTCGCTTCTGTCTACTGTCAGACAAGCGCCCCACATGATGTCATGTTGACGCATTTTCATTGCATTATTTGTATTATAGTAACTATTCACCACCCCTTCTTGTTTTGCAGCCTCTGTTCGCTATAGCTGTCGCCAATGACTTTTATATATTAAGTTGTGTTCGATAGAGAGTTCGTGGTCAACGACAAACAAACCAACATCAGCAAATTTAAGACCACACAACTTTATTGACTATTATGAAGTTTGTTTATCCTGGAGTGTTTTTATGGTCATGATTACTCTTTGTTTTTTTTTTTTATTGTTTTTTTTTTTTGTTTTTTTGTTTTTTTATTGTTGCTCGAATGCCAGCGCTCTTGAGATTTCTCTCATTAGATTTTTCATCCTCAACATCACTATATTAATGTTTCATTTTAATGACATTACTGTTATTCTGTTTTGCTGTATAGTTTTAATAATGGCTTCAAAGCAAACTTTAGCATTGGTTTTTGTTTTAAATAAATTGGCCAGGATCCGGGTTGACTTGAGTGCTGTTGGTGTAGATGTAAGCCTAAGCCCGTGCCCAGTACTTGCCTATAGTATGGACAAGTATTGTTCGGTGACTTGGTCTTGAATTTAGGTTGGGGGTATACATTTTTCATCAAGCATTGGAAGGATGCGCCGCTGGTTGCCTATTCAAAGTTGAGTTGGCCCGATGCCAAATAATTATACAGTAAAGCACGGAATAAAAAGGTCTTGGTAACCAATTTAGTTGGCGATCTTTATTATCGTTAGCTAACATTAGTTACAGATCAATCTGAATTTATATTGTCTATTATTCCTCCCAATTCCCAGCACCATTTTTAGCCTCTGCCTGAGGCAAGATTGCACTACGTCTCTTCTCGTACCTTGTGTCAAGCTTTTTCTTACACAGCTGTGCATTGATATTTGTTAACTAATGTTGTATAATTGCAGTTAGTTACTAGTTTATAGTAAGTGACAGTTTCTATAAGTGGTTTTTTAAGTATCATAATGATGAGTTGTTGAAGCTCAGAAGGGTTTTATTGGGAAAGAAACCATTTAATTATGGGCACTCAAGCTTGGTGTATCTAAACAAGACTTTGAACCTTAGGTCAGTGACTTTAGAGTGTATCTTATATACCAAGTACGAATGCCCATTTCCTAAAGCCAGATTAAAGTTTACTATTAGCCAAAGCTTGGCTAATAATATTTATCATAATTTAATAACAGCCCAGATATCTCATCTCTTAAAGTTGTTGCAGGTTTACATTATCTAATCAATTAATAAAGGTTGCAAAATCAGAATAAATGTGTATATTATCACTATTATTTTTTTGGGTTTACTTCGATGAAAGACATTATTTACACATGTACCGTACCTGAGCGATGCAAGTATCCTTAAAACAAAACTATGCATGTAGTATCTCAGAGCTGCTGCTACCTGTACAAGCATTGCGTGAATATTGTATGGGTTGTCGACATTGTCCAAACTTTGCTTTCTTTTTTTTTTTTTTATGTTCAAAGTTGGGGGGAGTTCAATACCAAAGCTACGAAGAAGGGCTACGAGAGACTATTTTGTGGGCTAGTACGAGCTGAGGATGTTATAGAGGTCGAGTACAATGGGGTTGGTAACACTTTATGTGGCTAATGATGATGTGCCCACAGGTTTAGATAGCGAAAGCAAAAAACCAAAACAACTTTAATAAAGTTGGTGGCTTCCCCGTATGACAGCTTTCAGGATAAAATTAGCCGTGGGTATCAGGCTGAGAACTATAAATGGGCAGGTTTTCTTCCGCTGTAAGGGCTCTGGCAAAGCTTAATAAAAACACCCTGCGGTTGGTGATTGAATGAGCGCTACTGTTGGCTGGCAGTAAAGAAAATCAAGAGCCGCAACTAGAGTTCCGAGTTCGATGCCACATTAGCCTGGCACTTGGAGATAAGCCATGGTCCAAAAGATACTTTTCTGAGTGACCGCTATTACCGTTGTAGCGCGTTGTAACGTTGGGATAGCGGAATACACAAAGAAAATATGTAAAAATAAAGACGTGCTTCTATGATCGAAAGACCGCTTGCAGGATGGTCAAACAGTGCCGTATAGACAAACACACATACATCCGTTGCAATTATGCATGCTGATATGGGCATTTTCTTTTGTCTTATCCGCAATATAAATATCGTTGGATTAATCAAGACTGGGTAAATTCACAGTACACAGCAAGTGATTTTAAGATATACGAGAACCCAGGAAAAAAAAAAAAAAAAAAAAAAAATAGAAATATAAAACAAGCAGTAAACCACACTTTGAACCCAACTGATTGAGAAATTCCAAGTTATTAAACGTTTGTATATCCACTGCCTCTTCTTTAGACTTATCTGAAACCTCTTGCTGGATTGATTATAGTAATTCCCGAGCTCCGCAAGATGAGTACACATTCAATCTGTTCAGTCACTCCAAGACTCTTGTATTCAAAACCATAGAGTCAGGCCGTGGCTTGTCTCTAGACATGTGGTGACTCCTTTTTTTTTTTTTTTGAGGCGGTTGATTTGAGGTTGTGAGAGTCTCTGGTCTAAGCGGTGATATGGGGTTGTGGAAACCTGGATAGTGTTAATGTAGATAAGTGGAGGTTGACATCTGGGGCAGTTTTTTACAACATGTGTGGTGTTAATTTCTTTCATGATCACACGCCAAAATTCATATGCCACAATCGCCTATCCACATTACAAGTGCCCAAGGATTGTGCTTGCTGCCATAACGGCTGCCTTTCCAGCGATGTGTAGGGCTAATGCATCAAAACGTGAAGCACGTTTATCCACGCTGCCCACTGATGCCGTTTTAAGTGCCCCTCCAGGTGTTGGACAAAAACTTGGAGAGTTACGGGAATCAGGGATTACCGCTTATCAAGCAAGTACACTATCAGCAGAAATGAACTGCCGGTTAAAATATATTTCATTTGGCCTTTGTCAAATGAAATAAAAAAGCGGTTTGTTGAATCTGGTACCAATCCTAATGCGTATCAAGTGTCTAGCACTAACTTTTTTTTGAATGGTTGATGGTTCAGAGTTACGCCAGCCTGACCCGCCAAACGGTCAGGGTCTTCTATCTTTATACCTTGAAGCACTATAGTTTATCGCTTTACTATTATAGTGATGGTTTGAACCACTTTGATTAGTTTCGCGGAGATTAGCACGGGTAAACAAAACTAGAATCCTGCGGGTCAAATCTAAGCAGCCATGTTGCCCAGTGTCGGAAATTTCATAGACAGAATAGTGGCAGCCGGGCTACGTGTTTTTTTCTCTTTTTTTTTTTTTTTTTGGAGTTCATCTGTTTCAGGGGTCACCATCAACATTATTGCTTTATAAGACACACCGACTCATCCAGTAACTCCCTACGGTACGCACGGTACAATATCCCAACAAGAGTCCCCTCGCTGCCGTTTACGGGCCATCATCAGACTAATATTGTTTGCAGCCAAAACTCAAAAGCAAGAGCAAACTGTATGGTCTGACGGATTTACAGACTTGGCCAGAGCTGCACCGGAGCCCTTTCTTTTGACACCGCTACTACTGTGTCCAAAGGTAGGACAATGTACGCGGGGAATTGGCATAGAATTAATAAAACTTAAAATTATCATAAATTATCGTAAATTGTCATAAGCTCAGTGGCCATTGACCGTCCGGGACTTCATGCAGATCACACCGGTCGGAAACTACACAAGCGACTAGGGCCTATGCCACCAGGACCATAGGCGGCTATCAGGTCATGACCTGCAAGACCCCCCGAGATCGACAGTGTATTAGTTACAGCCTACTCCTCTTCGCTGCTAGACAAATCCTCCTCGTTCTCTCGCCTTTGTTGCCCAGAAAGAAACCCCCGCAAGCTTATCGGGCCTCCTTGGACTCTGTTCCCGCCGTTGCTATTGTTGATGCCATTCCCAGTGCTTCTATTGGTACTTATGCTGCTATTGGGCTTACTGCTTTCAACGATTTCAATCATTCCACTGCCGTTAACGCCAGAGTCGGAATCCGAGTCGGAGTCAAGGGACCCCTCCAGCTCGTTGGCAAGTTCTCCCAAGAGCTCATCGTCGTCGTCGTCATCATCATCTTCTTCTTCACTGTCTTCAATCGCGGGTGCCGCCACCGTGCTAGGAGCAGTAACTCTACCATCGCTGCCACTATTATAATTGTTCGCTACTACCCCACTGGGGATGGCTTTACCCACGTTGACGCTCTGGGAAACGTGCCGCAGTTCAAACTTGTTTTGAGACTCATCAAATATCAGCATAAACATGTTCTCGTTTATACTATTATCAGGCTCGCATTGGAAACTATTTGACCCCGCTTCTAAGCGTTGACCATGGTTTACGAGTTTGTATGTTTGGTTGGGATCAGGTTTTGCTGTGGTTGAGCTGCTATCAAAATTAACAGTCAAGAGGTCTGATTCGTTTTCATTGTAAATGCTGGGATTAAGCACGACATCATAGTCGCCAGTTAGATTCGTGAGTATGCTCATGCTGTCGGCAACGGTTAAAGAAAGAGATGCGTCGTAAGATTATGGGAAAATGTGTGCAAGTTGGCTGCCATGAGGTGGTTTTAAGAAAAGGAAAACAAGGAAAGTTTGAGGTGGATGAGTGTAGGGAAAGGGAAATTAAAACTGTAAATGAGTAAATGGGAAGCAAAAAAAAGGAAAATATTCGAGAGAAAAAAAAAAAAAAAGACTGACTGAGATATCATACAAAAAAAAAGTCTCCCTCAGTTAGAATCACTGAGATTCGGACGCAAAGAATACGTTCGTATGAAGGATATCAAGAATCAAAATGAATCTGGTTTTTCAAACCATTTCATCAGGATTATCGAGTGATTCGAAATTAAAAATTCTCAAACTCAGGCTCAGTAGAAGTGGACGATCAGAGATGTAGTCAGAAGTAGCCGGATAATCTTGAATTTGGTAGCTCAGTATTTTAAAACTGAACAGTCAATCAGGTTAGTTTCCAACTAATCAACATCTGATGCGTCGTTTTAGTAATTTTTTTTTGTTGAGCTAATACTGAAGAATCATCCCAGATGAATATACACTCTGGCCTACGTAGAATATCCCAAAATCGCACAACAGTAAAGGGCCTGATAAACTAAGAGCCGCAATAGTCTTCCGGCTGTTCTAGACTAGCAATCATCTTGGTCTGAAGCAATTATCTTAATCATAGTGTTTAGATTCAATTCAAATTCTAGATCACTATATCATATTCATTGTTAAGCACGTAAAGCTATATATGAATAATCAGTTATGAACTTTGTTTATCAGTCGGGAAGAGCAAGCCTGGAATGCCCATCTATGGATTTATGGTACCGAAACTTTCAAATAATATAAAAAAAGTCATTATAATTTTACATGCAACGAGCTTAAATTTAATAAAAATTAGATTTTTAATACGATTGTCTGACTAAAGTTAATAGTCAATCCATTTGCTGTTATCGTCTAAAAAAACCCGAAATGTCATATAGGTATATTAATAAATTTTCTTGTAAAGAAGGATCATATTCTGACTGCATAAGAAAATTGTTTATACTGAGCTTATTGCAAATTGTTAGTTATAATGCTTCTAGACTCACAAAGTTCATGAGCTGTTTATGGCCTTTCAAGTATTTCATCCATATTTCCTTGTGCAGATAAACCCCTCAGCAATCCTAACATAAACCAAAAAATCAATGACCATTTGAAAATTATTAAACCAAACCGCTTCGATGTTCCTGGTGCTCATGTCACAAATGAAACAAACTCCCAGTGACCTACGATAATCCTGAGAAAAATTTGCAGATCAAGAGATCTCAACATAAACTTAAAGATATTTTAAAAAGCCATATGGTCAATAGTAAAAAACCACATTATATGACTATAAAAGCATGTCTATTGTTTTTTCATGCAAAGTACGACCTGCTTCTTTCAGAATTTCAACTTTATTTCAACTTTAGTCTTGATCAGAATCATTACAGATTTTAGCTTCATCTAGCCAAAACTGCAGTGGCAAAAATCTTGATGAGCATCTGTTTTATATCTATTTGTAACCTTTAGTGTTGCATTATGTATTCAAGATGATCTCTAAGGCTAAGTATTAACGGGTCTTTAAAATATGCTTAGTTTATAATAGTTCACTTCATTCTAAAATGAAATTATTGGAAGTACTGCTTGTCTAGGAACCATAACTTTAAACTCAGTGTTGGGACATTCATGTTGATCCCTAAAGCATCTATAGTAGTTAGCATATGTGCAGGGTGTTAGAAAGAGGATAGTCCCCACTTAAAACAACCGTCAGTAGTGAACTTAATGCCATGCGTGGTCAAAGCTATAGTTAGTCCTATAAACCCACTAGCATATCAGAACAACAGTAAAATGTACCCGCTAGTTGTCCCACACTTGAACCAATGTATATACAAATGGCTATAGGTACAAGATATCTGTAATGTTACAAACGCACTTGAGTAACTCTGCGCTTGGGCCTCTTTTGTAATCCTGCAAACGTTAAAGATTTTTGGGCATGTACCGACTGTCCGGTATAACTGCTACTTTTACGCGCACACCACACATGAAAATTAGCTTTCCTATAACGCGAGCCAAGTTTTCAGCTAGCCTGCCCATTATAACATTCCATAATTTAAACTATCTACAGAAACTAGTTCATCTATCCACTAGTGTTCAACTAAGGAATGTTTCATCAGATCGCTAAATTGTAGATGCCTGTACTACTAACCGTTAGAGAATAGAGATCCTTGGTAGATCATATCTTATTCTGGCTCTAGACTAGTCTGCAAGTATAGAATATATATGATCTATGAAACCTTTGCACGCTTGTACGGGGTAATGTATTACAAGCAGACAATTATATGCTATAGTCTAATAATGGTAGATGGAGCACCTTAAAGCGGATTAGATTTTTACTATTTATTTTGACGACTTCAATGGTGAACAAATAAAAAAAATTAGTTAATAGAATATGAAAATAATGTGGTAAAAAGAGATTTTACTTTTATTTGGAGTCCATAGTTGGATCAGAAGTTGGGACATGAGCCGTGAGCCGAATCAGAGGGGTGCCCTTCGAATATGAGCCCTGGGCCCCTTTTTATATAGCACTGATAATACAGTGTTTTGTTCTGATTCTGGGATAACTCATAACTAGCCTGTGGACTATAAATAAGATCAACATTAGATTTAAAATTTTCTTTTTCCCTTCTTTTCCACATCAAAAACAAAACATAGCAAGGTTCAACATTTGATGCTGAAAGTCATCTCTGATTGAACCGGAGCCTTGTTTTGAGATTTGGTGGTCTAACCTGATACTATCGGTGGATGTACAAGGTAAGAGCGAAAAATATAAAAAGTAAAGCTGATGATATAGGCGCCATAGAGGGATCGGAATTATATAAACAAGAAAATGATGATGTTATATAGTTGAAATATTCTGCCGTAATACCAGAAAGGTAACTAGTAATCAAGACCTAAAATAGTGTTGAACGAATATGAGTTAGTTGGGAGATAATGTGCGCTGGTGCATCTTTATCAAGAAAAGATGGCGCAAGTGAAACTCCAATAATTACATTGTTTATTGGCCAGGACTATTTTGTTGCCTGTTAATTTAAACTTCTTTGATTCTGTATATATTAAATTAGATGCTAATTTTCAAGTTGTTTTGACCAACCACAAACTCTCATTGCTCGATTGCATCAAAATCAATGCTCATTCACAATCTTTATTACCTGTGGTCTGATTTTTGTGTTGCCGCTCTAAGCTGTCAAATTTCAGCTGAGCTTTACTTGATTAATGCCATTTTATGACCACTTGCAACTGCTACAATTACTTAAAGGGAATAGCTTAAACTTATTACTTCTGCGCTAGTTCATCTAGCCATATTTCAAAATATTGGTACCATGGCCTCGGAATTTTGAGGTTAGTTCTAAAGTGGAATTTTTGGATATCACACTAATCCTCACGTATCTTGAAAACGTTGTTTACTAATTCCTTGTGATCTTTGATACTCTCCCGTTTGTTAATTAACAATATCGTCCATGTAAGCTACATTGAGGCCAATAACGTCTTGCAGTGTCGTCTTGACGCACCTCTGTCCGTAGACAGAGCTATTACAAAAGCCCATTGCTGCCACTGGATAGGTGTACTAGCAAAAGAAAATGATAATGTCTGGGCACTTCGTGTGCCACTACTTTGCAAGCAGCTATGAAAATTCATTGACTATATCGGGGGTCGTGGAGTTTCTGGACTGACCAAGGCTATCGATGATGTCCCATATGTGCATGAGGCTGTTTATCCTTAGAATTCATTGTTTTGAAGCTAATTAGGAACCTCGGTCTTCCAAGGGGTTTCCATAGAAAGTATGCCGGATAGGGATATTTGTTTGTCTCCTTTTTCAGTTGCACGTCATGTGTCATATTTGATGGAGTCTTCTCCGCTTACTATCTGTATTAGTCAGGTATAGGGCAATATCTCGCAGTGGATGGTTCATGCTCCGAGTCGACTATTTCGCCTGGCATGGCATATGGTTATCCATTTATGAAAGTCCTCATAACTTTGTAGGTTAGTGAGTTGAACGCAATGTCTTGGTGTTTCTGTGTGTGTTCGTGTCCAGAAGAGAGGGGTACTGCGAGTATTGTGATTATACTGACTGTTTTGGGCTGGACGCCAGCTAAGCTTTCATTCTTTTTTCAGATGGGCCCTGGTGAGACTGCATTCACAAAATTTCCTTTCTACCCTTTATCATATATTTTAGTTATTGGGATTGTATTTCATAAATCTCGTAGCTCTGATCTCCGTCCCTGCCTAAGATCAACTTGTCTTTTTTGGGAGTCATCCACCGCGTATTTCATGGCTACCATGAACTCACAGTCTAACTTCAACCTGATCCATAATATTCTCTTACTGATTATAAATGTTTTATGTAGATGAACCTCGATGACAATGATGTCTAATGGTTCAAAAGATGCGACTCTCTTGCAAAAATTGGATAGCCAAGTTCGTGTAAAGCTCTTTTCTACATTAGACTCGATTGTTAGAGCTGTCAACCAAATTATCTAGAGAAGCCCTTTTATATCATTTTCTAATATGGACTCATGATCTCGCTTCACATCATTATACAATAAATGTATTTTACGTGGCTTACCATCGCCGGTTTCGTAACTACTATTTTGTGAACAGAGCCTCTTTTTTGCTGTAAAGTTCCTTTCTTCTTGTGTGGTTAAGAGAGATCTGCCTTTTGTGAGGAATCTAAAGTACTGGAAGTTGTGTTGATCCCTGGTGCTTTTCCAGGAACTGTTTAACAAGTTAAAAAGAGGCTTGCTACTCATTCATATATACCAGCCATGAAATGCCTTTGTGTATTTCTCCGTAGTGCAGATAAGTCGGGATGTCTTGAGAAAGACGCGTTGTTGTTTCTGTGTTTTCGTTTCTTGCACTAAGATAACTCACTCAATGTGACCAGTATTTATATTTTGGGTTTTCCTGTTTTGCTGATATTTTCTGTATGTGCTATAGCTTCTGTGTAGCATTGGTCTGGCACTATCCCTCGCGCTTTTTACTATCTCAGATGTTTAGTGATTTCCACGAGAAACTTTCGCTAGTTGCTTTGAGATATGATAGATAAATGGTATAATTAGAAACTGCATGTTAAAGTAATGTAACATTCCTTGTTTGAATAATTGTAAAATTTGAATAGGAGGGTGTTGTCGGACTCTCCTAGGTACGGAAAACAGACATTATCTTCGGTGGTGCCTTGCTGGGTTGGGAGCTCCATATTTTTATATTCTTCTGCTAGAGCCCTTTTATCTTCTTTTGTAGGTATGGTAAGGCTAAGGGTCCATTCAGTTTCCTATGGATCAAGTCCAGCGCTTGCAGTACCGGCTAAGTTCCTTGTGTTTGGGGCATTTTCCAAATGCTGGACTTTCATAAAACCGATATTTTTGTTGTAGTCACACGACAAAACTCTGCGAGATCCTGTGCCGTGCAACCCAATATTGTTTCATAACTCAAGTTATACCTTGCACAAGTTTAAAGCCTACGAGTTCTAATAAAAGTAGCAGACAGAATAATTTAAATTTGGAATTATAGTTTATTGATATTTGAAAGGCTAGAAAAAGGCACATGTTGGACAATCAATGAATTTGCCTTATGCAATAATCCAAACTAGATATCAGCACTGTGACGAGGTTTTCTGTATTAAAGATCCTTTTTCTTGTTTTTTAAAAAAAGAAAAAACTACTTGAAGTAATGAAGTTTGTACATACCAGTTAAACGTGCTGAAATCTTGGTGGATAAATTTGTGTTTTAAAAAAACTCTAGGATGAATATGTCTTGGTCAACCAATAAACATAACGTTTGCTCAACTTCAAGAAGTTCCTTTGCTTAACCAGAAATATTGACTTATAAGAGCTATGCGCTGTACGAAAAATTTCTTTTGTGTTGAGATATACCTGGAAATTAGAATTTAGTAAAGCTTTTTTATTTCCCCTTAAAATACATCATTTGCTATACTGCTATACCAATTTCTTTGATATCTAGTTGATTGATTCTAATTCAAAATGGGTTTATCTACTAAATCTATTTAGTAAGAGATCTCATCTGATCCCATTTTTAGAAACGGTCTGAGTTTCATCTTATCAGTGAATTCACATTGTTGCTATTGCGGTCTCCTTGATTCAAAAGATCTTTTTGTCAATGTCTTACTTTTGTATATCTGCAAGAAACTATACACCACTCATTAGGGTTGGATGCTTGGCACCATACATTGATAGCTTAGATTTTAAGTCCAGAATAATAGAGTCCTATAATAGCTTTTAACCATTGCAGATATGCTAGTATATAATAAACAGTGTCATAAATAAATGAATTAGAGTTTGGTACGTA
This sequence comes from Geotrichum candidum, assembly GCA_013365045.1. NCBI lineage: Eukaryota > Fungi > Ascomycota > Dipodascomycetes > Dipodascales > Dipodascaceae > Geotrichum > Geotrichum candidum. The sequence goes on along the minus strand of QQZM01000103.1, from coordinate 6,491 downwards.
AGCATTTCAATATACAGTAATAATGACTGTAAATCAGCTTATTGTCCCATTATTTAAAGATTCCGTACTACATACAAGTAACAAGAGGAGATAAAATAAAAACCAAGATAGTCAGGCTTGAGACACTTATCTAAACGAGATTGACCAAGCGGATTAATTTACAATGATTATGACAATCAATATTATGCTTCAATTGGGCCCTATATATACGTCATCTAGTTTTGCATAAGAACAAGCGGATAAATGGGTATGTATACGTATGAAGTAAAAACAGGGCGTTGTATTGTCGCATCATTAAGGCCCAATGACTACAATAGCTACAAAGTGGGCTACCGTCCTCTAAACTTACAATAAAAAAGTGCTATTTATTTAAACTATTGAAACAGATCCAAGTACAATATCATATATGTGTAGTCTCAGGTCAGAAGTATTTATTTTACATCACATAAAGTACATAATGCTGATCAACATAATTATATAATATCTGACAGATACTTTACTAACACTCATCACATGCTTTTTAAGGTTCCCAAGACAGTAGTTCCCCATCGTGAGCACTGGCGGCCCCAAGACCAACAGCAACAGTACCTGCTCTGCGATTTTACTTTCAAACTTCCCGCCTGCCCTGTCGTCCTTCTCTTCTTCACACTCTACAATTGATCACTGCCATAATGTCAAGCCAGCTTCTGTCCGACAGGTCAAAGGACACGCCGGAAAGCAGCTCGACCACATACGCCTCGTTTACTCCGGCTGCGAATAGCCTTCCCCAGCACACGTCGCCGTTGCTCTCCTCAACACCACCAGCTGTCACAAAGGCGCTTAGCCAGGCATATCCGTTCATTCTCACTGCCGACCATATCTTCAGCCTGCTTACTTGGACGAGCGATGACTCGTGGAAGTCATTTCTTCTGGTAATCGCATGGGCCACTATTGTGCTTTACTATGAGGCCCTTGTGATGTACTTTGGCCATTTGCTTGTTGTCGCTGCAATTGGCGGCTACGTCTATCTCGACAAAACGGTACAATCCGAACAAAAGACACAACCGACGCTGGATGCTATCATTCACACTTTGTCGAATGCCACATCCCGAATCAATCTGTTTCTTTCGCCTATCCAAAGTCTCTCTTTGAACACGCAAGATGTGACCCGCCTGTTATTCACTACTCTTTTTCTAACTCCAATCTACACTACCATCGCTTTTTTCATTGTTTCTCCCCGCGTAATTATCATGATAACAGGCGTCATTATTCTTACATATCACTCGGTGTATGCTAGAGTCACCCGTGCTGTGTTATGGCGTTCCCGGTCCGTCCGGCTACTAACTTTTTATTTGACTGGCTTAGATTTTTCCGGGTCCAAGTTCAATACCGACATCAACTCAAAGCTGTCAAAATCAGTGCTCGGTGTGCAATCAAACGATGGCAAGCCGGTTAGATTTACGTACGTGCTTTATGAGAACCAGCGCCGCTGGCTAGGAATTGGCTGGACGGCCAACTTGCTAGCCTATGAACGTGCACCTTGGACGGACGAGTTTCTCAATGAGTCAACGGCACCTGACCTTTTTAAGCTTCCGGATGATGATAACCTGGGAGTGGAGTGGAGATGGGTTGACAAGACCTGGAAGCTGGATCTAACGAATGACGGAGCTTTAGTAGTTTCTGGAAACAAGTCTAAATCCAAGACTGATCCGAGTCCAAATGAGGGCTGGATTTTCTACGACAATACATGGAAGAAACCGTCGACTGACGACGCGTTCTCCAAGTACACTCGGCGGCGGCGTTGGGTCCGGACGGCAGAACTGGCTAACATTGGCTACAAAGGCGAAGAGGGTGATGCTGAAAGCATTTCTGAGTCTGCCGCGGTTCCCGAAAAGCAAAATGTCGACCGGCAGGCGTCGGGAGGGAAGAAGAAGAGTCTGCGGTTTCAGGACGAGTAGAACTCCTGAGTTTTCCGGAGCTACGTATAAAATTAATGAATCTCACTACCAGTCGTTTATGCGCATCCCACCCCTTATGGCACAATGTCAACTATCTGAAACTGGCGTTCGTGGCAACGCCTGTAGTAGTTACCAATGTAAGAGACCCCCCGATTTACCTCCTAGTCATCGCCTATAAGGCCACCAGGCGTCTTTTCCATGTAAATATGCCGGACCAGTTGTGTATTCTAAAATGTTCAACTCAACGTTTTTGGTAGTCTAAGGAAAAAAATAGAAACTAGAAAATAGAAAAAAAAAAAAGTGAAAAAAAAAAGAACCCCCCGATTCAATTGAGTAACATAAAAACTTCTCACATCGCTCCCCCTTAAACCCTTTTTTACTCTTCTTCTTTCTTCTCTGCTACCTACATCCCCTTAACACAAGCACACAAACACAATGTCCGCTGAAAAAGAACCCCAAATTGATACAGAACTTGAGGCTGAAAATGCTGTCGGCTACAAAGTTGGCGAAAAAAAGACAATTAACGAATACACAAACCTGGACGCTGAGGATGAGGCCCTGAACAAATGGAAGCAGTCTTTAGGTCTTTCAAACGCTACCGGTACAATTGGCGACCCCAACGACCCTAGAAAGGTTGTCATTCTGGAAATGGCTATTCACGTCGACGGCATGCCACCCGTTGTTTATGATCTGGAGGCGCCTGGTGCTCTGGAACGCTTGCGAAAGGAACCTATCGTCATTAAGGAAAAGTCCAAGTACCACCTTGTTGTCAAGTTCCGTGTCCAGCATGAGATTGTCACGGGCCTCAAGTACCTTCAGTCTGTTAAGAGACATGGCATTAGACTGGACAAGACCCAGGAGGTTTGCGGATCTTACTCCCCTAACACTCAGGACAAGCCTTACTACGTAAAGGAGTTTGCCACTGAGGAGGCTCCTTCGGGCATGCTTGCCAGAGGCACCTACGAGGCGACATCCAAGTTTGTTGACGATGACAACGTCACTCATCTTGTTTTTGCTTGGTACACCGAGATCAAGAAATAGGCACCTTTATTATAAAGGCTTCTGATTTATTCCTGTATCTAATTTTACATAATTTTTTCCCCCTTCTGATTTCAATTCATTTTTCAGAACTTGACTTTTCTATTTGTGTATGTTTTCATCCCTTTTGGACTTAGTTCTTCTTGTTCCCACCTGTTGCCCCAATTTTCTTTCCTCTTCCTTCCCACCATCTGCACCCTCACTTTGTCGTGCTGCCCTTTGCCACCTCAAGCCCACAACGCCATCAGCCAGCGCACATTCGTAACAATGGTCTCTGAACACGACTACATCTCTCAGATTTTTCGGGTTTCCTTGACGCCACCTGAATCTGATTCCTCTAAGCTATACTACAATGAATCATTGGCTGAAGAAATCCTCAGCGAGCACTCAGAGCTCACAACAAGTTCAATCGAACAGATTATTTTCCACATGGTTGGGTTTCGATTTCCGTCTTTCGATAAGGCTTTCAAGTATTTAAACAACTCATGGTTGCGCGCCGAGACAATTCGCCGCAGCTTTAAGCCCAACTCTCAGCAGGCCATTGCTGACATCCAGAAAATTATTGCCAACTATTCACTTCTTGTATGCGTTGCCCCCGAAGTCTTTGAAAAAGAAACACCGTTCAACATTGCCGACTACATTTTGGCTAATGTCTCGACATTTTCTTGGGACTTTTTCACTCAAATCGTCAACCGTGCTTCTGAGGACGAACTCCTCCAAGAGTTTCTTGAGCAAATCACTAATCATCTGTCGAAAGTTATCATCAACTCTAAAAATAAGTCTTCTGACTATAGTCCTGCATTAGATGTTTACATTCATCTTGTTAATATTAAACCTGTTGCTCTGGTAATAACCAAGTTAAACTCTTTTGCTATCGGAAGTTTGCCAGTTCATCTTGTCGAAGTCAACACCTTGCTTGGTCCCTTATTCAATCTCTCCCCAATTAGCCATTCTTCGGTTTTATTGAACTTTCCCGATCCTGTGAATGCAACTCAGCGGGAGATTGATGCTGTGGGATCAAGCATTACAGTAGACTTGAAGATTATCCAGGAAAAGCTGTTTTATATTGTTGATAAGGTGATCAGAGCCTCTCCTGAGTCGAGAATGCAGGTTTTAACATACTTTGGCAACATTATCAATTTGAATCACAAGCGACTTGCATTTCATGTTGAGCCCAACACTACTTCTTCCGATGGCTTCTTATTAAACATTCTCGCTGTGCTGGTGAAGTTTTGCGAACCGTTCACTGATTTATTCGGATCCAAGATTGATAAAATTTCGTTCAACTACTTTAAAACATCGCCGTCTTTTGATATTTCTGAAGAGACCAAAGTTTTTGGTGATAGTACATCATCTTCAGCTTTCTATTCTGAGAAATTACCTGATGAACCTAATTTTGTTTCTCATTCTTTCTATTTGACCGTTGCATATCTTCACTACGGCTTGGGTGGTATCATTAGCTCGCAATCCAAATTAAAAAAAAGAATCGAGGACATCACTTCTAGAATCGACTACATCAAAGGTGTCATTGCTGCCGGAACTACACCGAGACTACCTCAGATTGATAGAACGTTGAATGATTTGACCATGACGTTGAAAGTATCAAAGGCAACACATCTGTCTAACGCTGCCGCGTTAAGGTCTCCCAATCTGGCGGCTCAGGCTCTTAATTTTACTATTTTCCTCTCCATTTTCTTGGTGCGCTGCGTGGACCCAACCCATACTTATCCCAGAGCCCCTTTGAAGCTTCCAATTGCGGAGGATACTCCAAAGTTCTTCCAGAACTTCCCCGAATATTTCACTGAAGTTGTTCCAACACTGTCGATTTACATTGCTAGACATTCTCCGGAAGTCTTTTTGCGGGAAAAAACAACACCGCTGCTCATATACTTCATTACGTTTTTGAGACAAACAACGTTTGTCAACAATCCCTATGTGAAGGCAAAGTTTGTTGAAATGCTTTTTTACGGTGTGTTGGAGCTTGGAAACAACCGCCCGGGTTTTTTCGCGCAGGATATTGACACCAATGAATTGGCGTTGAACAATCTTTTTCATTCTTTAATGCAGTTCTACATTGATGTCGAGCGAACTGGTGCAAGTTCCCAGTTTGAGGACAAGTTCAATTCTAGATACTACATTTCCCAAATTTTTCGTCGGATCTGGTCTAATAGAATCTATAGACAAAAGCTAGAACACGAAAGTGAGACTGATATTGATTTCTTTGTGCGATTTGTTGCGTTGCTTTTGAACGATTCGACCTACCTTCTCGATGAATCGCTTTCCAAGCTAATAGAGATTCATAGACTTCAAAGCGAGCTGCTTGAACAGCATCCTGAGGAAAGACAAGCCGAGTTACAAGGCCAACTCAGTTCAACAGAACGGATGGCTACCTCTTATGTGCAGTTAGCAGCTGAAACTGTCAATCTTTTGCGATTGTTCACATCAACCGTGCCCAGTGCCTTTGTCTGTCCTGAGCTCGTCGACAGACTGGCAGCAATGCTTGATTACAACCTAGATGCCCTTACGGGCCCCAAGTGCCGGGATCTAAAGGTTCCAAACCCAGAAAAGTATGGCTTCAAACCTAAAGACCTTCTTATTTCTATTGTTCGGGTATATTTGAATCTTAGCGAGCAAGAGGAATTCCCAGTGGCTGTTGCAAAAGATGGTAGATCTTTTAAGATTGAGATTTTTGACCGTGCTTGCAATATTTTAGGTAAGAGAAGCTTGATGTCTGCTCAGGACATTGACAAATTGGCCAAGTTTGCAGCAAAAGCTGAGTCCATCAGAGCTCGGGAAGAAGAAGAAGATGAGGAGATGGGCGACATTCCTGATGAATTTTTGGATCCCCTCATGTACACACTGATGAAAGAGCCGGTTATCTTGCCTTCTTCAAAAGTTACAATTGATCTGTCCACCATTAAGTCACATCTTTTGTCTGATGCCAAGGATCCATTCAACAGAGCCCCATTGAAGCTGGAGGATGTTATACCAAACGTGGAATTGAAGAAAAAGATTCAAGAGTTCAGAAACTCTAAGGTTAAGAAATAATGATCTAGGTAAGGTTTTTTTTTTTTCCGTGGTAATTGGGAAATAGGCCTAACATGAAAAATAGTTTAAATGATTTGAAAATTGACGTACAATTAGTGTTTTTATTCAACAGGGTATAAATAGATAGATAATTAGTTTATTGTCCTTAATTACATCAAATAGTTAAAAAAAAAAAAAATTTACAAAAAAAACATGAATTTGAAAACTACAAAATATTTCCAAAACTATCATAGAAAAAAAACTGAAATATTTATTCTAACTTCAAATTCTAAAAAAAATGAAAAAACTGCGTTAGCCCGGAGTCGAACCGGGGGCTCGACGATGGCAACGTCGAATTTTACCGCTAAACCACTAACGCATTTAATTAATTTGTAAAGCAACGGACTGAGGTTTAGCGAACTTCTAATAAATTTAACAAACGAAGTGGAGAGGAAGCTTACAAAGAGAGGAGGAATAAACTGAAGGTAG
>QQZM01000102.1:0-44239 GCA_013365045.1 Geotrichum candidum | reverse complement strand
TCTCCCAACCCACAATAGCTACAATCCGCCGCCAGCCAGTATTTGCTCCGTACCATTACAGTACTCCTACAGGATCCTGTAGCTGTTGTCATCAGTCAGCTCAAGATCTAGGCTGAGTATTGACACTAGTAGGTCACCGTGTCGCCCGCCGGCACGCAAGCCCCTGGCCAGGAGTCATGATCAGAAGCTGCCTTGTTGAGAAGATACCTAGCGAGAGATGGCACAGAGATCTGTGCTCACTTGCTATCGCTATGATAGCACAATTTAGAGCTACTACTAACTTTCCCACCACTCTCCACAGTAGACAACCTTTAAGCCGACACCCATAGGCCAGCCATCACCTAACAGAGATTGTTAGCAGAAACAATATTATAAAAAGAAATGGATACTCATTAATTCTTTCTGTCTGGAATAGTGTTGAGGTGCTGAATATGGAGCGAGGTATTTCCAGTCATTCACAGTAATTGGGTTAACTTTGCTAGGAAATACTAGGGCTCATATGCTTCAATATAGCTGAAGATTGCGTAAACGTGGCTACAAAGCTCATGAACCAGATTTGTTAATAACGTGCCATAGACGCAAGAGCCAGCTTTCAGAACAAGCCTAAATACAACCAGTACCGAGATTTCACTCAACTTAGTGTAAATACTGTTAATGCACACTGGGGTTTTCCCACGAATGCCTTTACTGCTAATCATTAGGTGTAAAAAAAGAGTTAGTAGCGGAACCACTTTAGAAGCTGCGAGTACTCACAATTAAAGGCCTGTATGTTAGAGAGATTAAATTTGTTGAGTTTCAGGGAGCTTCAAAGTAGCAATAAAAGCCCCAGTATACTTCTTGACAGACGTATTGTGTTTGGATGAAATAGAACTGTTCGAACTTTAGTTGGGTTATGAGGTATTGGCTGTAGTTGTACTCACTGTCTGTGTTGGTCTTAAACCATAACACCTGTTGATGCTGGAAAACTAGATGCCACAATACCAGGGCATGACTAGCTTCAAATTCCAGACGTTCATAGCTAAAGAAAACATACACCGGCTTAGCTAGTATCACTATAGCTTACCTCAACAAAGTCAATACTCTAGAAGGTAGTTTGCTTGTCACCACATTTTGAATGGAGCATGACGCGTCTTTTTCAGTCTAAATGTTGCGTTAATACAATAATGAAATAATAAGAAAAGAAGGAACAAGGAACTCACTTGTCATGTTATCTCACCAATTCCATACTCCAACACATTTCAGTTAATGAAGTTTGTCGCGAAAGCGAGCCATTGGTTGTAGTCTTAGAAGTCTTGCTAACTCGCAAAGTTTTAGTTTCTTTAAATTGGCATTCATATCCAAAAGGCTGCTACTAAAAAGACGCAAGTTAGAAAAGAACAGGGAAATCTTGGTAGTTGTCCAGAGAAGATTTTACTACTCACTAAACGTCTTCATACGCGTCGAGTCCTGATTTCACTGAAAATTTGTCATTTGGCCCTAGGGGCACATTGGTGTGAAGTAAATTTATTCTAAAAATGTTAGAGCATTGAAAAAGACATTCTGATAGACTTGGATATTTGCTTACCATGGTTGTAACAATGCCATGTCATTTATAATTGATGTTGCTGTCTTGCTACGACGCGTTGATGCGTGTTAGTAAATTAGCTGAAACAAAATAAAGAGGGAAAGAACAATATTAAACATACTGATATCAAATGAAAGGTATCAATAAAAGCCATATTTTTATATAAGTATCATTAATAACAAACGTGAAGTGACAATGCGGTAGTGTTTTGCGCGTTGTGATAGAAAATGCTGGCAAAAAAAAAGGAAAAGGAGGTTTGAAAAAAAAGGGAAAAAAAAAAAGAGAGAAAAAAAAAGTAGTCACCAACAACATGAAAGAATTTGACTGGCGTTCATTTGATAATTTCTTTTTTCTCGCGTAGGCAACCAGGTTACCATGGTTTCACCTAGATTGGCACTTGCCATTTCATTGACATAGCTAGACAACCGGAGAACATGGTTAAAACATGGTTAGGCTTTTGTCAACCAGTCCTCTTCAATTGGCACTCTCATTCTCTCCTCCAGAACGAGATTTCAATCAGCGTAATACCACCATTTCTACCTGTTCTCATATTACTGCTAAATAGTGCCATGTATCATTAAATTTTTTTTTAATTCTATTTCATTTTATACAAATTAGCATTAATAGCTCTCTTTGGTGATAATCACACATTTTAGTGGTGAATTTCTTCTTACAGTCGATGAATTATAGAAAGTCGCTAAATATATATTCTATAATGCTGGTAAATAATTCTGTACCCGATCTGTGTCAAAGAAAAAATGACTGAGGCAGTCCCAGTAGTACCAGCATCTCCAATATTTTCGGTATCACTGCTGATAAAGATAGTATAACCTTTGAAGGCCATCTACGTGCAGAGATCAGCTCCAAATCTGATGAATTAGTGTCATATTAACTCTAAGAAGGGTTCAGTACAGATGAACATGATGGTGCCCGCATTGCTATATTGTGACGATAACCCCAGATTCACAGGACCAAGTATGGACTCGTAAAAACTGCCGCTGTCAGATATCATCTTCTCTCCATCTCAAAATTTGAGAAATTCAAACATTACCTTCTGTTTTGATATAGTCGGTAATCAATTTCAGAGTTTTAATGTTAGAAAGAAAAAAAAATTTCAAGTCGAGAATGAGTTAAGAAAGTCTTATGTGAAGATCGTGCCAAAAGATAGACAGATAGACTTTGAGAGTTTCGCATCAACCCAGCAGCTAAAAACTAAACTTCAAAATCAATAGCTTGAGTTGTTGGACTGTAAAATAAAATTGACAATGGGCGTTGCAAAGATCGTCAAGAATGTGATGAAAGTAATCAACTTGAAGAAAACATGGTGAGAAGATAGAAGAGATAACAAAAGAAAGAGAGCAATACTCACTAACAAAACGTTACCAAATAGGCAGCATTGAATAAAGGTGAATAAATCCATTACATTTTGAAATATAACATATCGGTGATCCTCCTGGTATTGACGAGGTGCTGAGTGGGGTGAAGAGAGGTGCAATGATAGCTAAGACATTTACCAGTGTAGCGCACCACGACTTGAATAGTTGTTCCCAGGCTCAAGAAAATCTAAACCAGAACAGCAATCTATCAGTTGACATGAACTTCATCGTAGCTTAATGTATTGTGTAGATGTTGCACGAAGAAGTAGTGATGGTGGCTGATAGTTGCTAGTAAAGATGAAAAAAAAAAAAGAAAAGAAAAGAAAATTAGAGGAATTGTGGTTGCAGTTTATTCATCCCAAAACGAAATTGACAATGTGGCACAGCCGTGCTATCCAGCTACATACATGATTAGCCATTTTTATTCTCAGTCAAGGAAACAACAAAACTCAGAGAAAATCTACTAAAAATAAAAGAGAGGAAAAAAGATGGCATACTGAAAACTCAAGGTAATCATGAGAACTAGGGATTAGTACAAGACCTGCAAAACTTATGTACTACAAAGCGAGGATATGAAAGAAGGAGCACTAAGAGACGCAAACCAACACTGAGCGCTGGCCCCCGCAAGCAAAAGCTGAAATATAAACACATCAAACTTTTAGTAGATAGAAATAGCAATGCCCTTATTAAAGATACCAAGTGTCAAAACAAATTTTTTCTAAGTAAAAATATTTTCAATTTTAGAAGGTGTAAAGAAAATACTGCAACAAGCTGTGGAACTCAAGAACGAAGGACAGAAAAGTGGCCGTCAATGACTATACGTGTACCAGTTTTCATAGAATGTGCAACCAAATAACAAAAAAACATGATGTCCTGAGTCTTCTGGTCTGCCATTATATGAATAACACAGAGGATTTAATACAAGCAGACTTGACAAAATTGTAAACTCCAAAAAAATTTCAAGCATTTTAAAACACATGAAAAAGATAGGATGATATGCAAAACTAATCTTGGCTAAAAAAATTAATGATAACTCAAGTCGTGGCCTTGTTTTTTGAATCATGATAGTGACAAAACTATTTCACCAAAGGGATGAAAATTTAGTTCGAGTCATGCAAATGGTTAAAAGTATTGAAAAAGTTTATATTTAAATATATTTGTTTAGATGAGAGTCGCCTTCCATATTGCGCCCATCTATGTTTTTTGAAATAAGAATATATAAATTTGGAACTGAAAATTTAAATTATAAAAACAATTTATGTGAAACTAAGAATTAACTGCAGTGAACAACGCCATCAGCATGAGTGTGGCATTCGGTTCCAGTAGCGGCAGTTGTTGTGACAGAGTCACCATTGGTAGGAGTGCTAGAAGGCACGCTTGAGGCCTTAGCTCCTGCAGCCGAAGAAGTTTTGGGTGCAGAAGTATGAGCATCAGAAGAAGCCTTTGAAGCAGCCTTGTAATCGCCAAGACAGCCAATTCCAGGAACAGCAATATCGTAGGTGTAAGCGTCAATTGCAAAGTAGCGAAGGGTTGCACTGTTGCGAACAGCCAGGGTATGGTTGGTCTTTGCAAGCTCAAGACATTCTTCAAAACTATCAGCATAATGACCGGCAACTAACTCACCCATACTATCAGTGTGCAAAAGACGATGCATTAAATCACCGGCCCAAGAGGATGCAGTCTTTGAACCAGAGACTGTGTAACCCTGAGAACAGAGCTGATCATTATAGAGTCTAGAACTGTAGGACAAGTCGCAAATAACGGTTTCATCGGTGCCATTCTCACCTCTCCAGTGGCCAGCCCAGCCATCATTTTGGCAGTTGCCATCAATATCGTCGCAGCGGAACAAAAGGTTAGACTTATCACCGTCAGCTATTCTGGAAAACCATCCGAGAGGCTCAGCAGAGGCAGCCTCACCAAAGTACCTAATAAAGATTTCAGAAGTGTTACCAAATCTCAAAATATGATCTTTGGCGTGTGAGGCAACTTCATAAACATCTTGAAAAGCGCGGACAAGTTGGTTTTTGTTGGTGGCATTACAGGACTGATGAATGGTATAAGTATCAACTTTTCCATTATCCCAAACAAAGGGAGTAGAAGTAGCCGCGGCAGCCTTGGTGGTTTGAGTGGAGGAAACAGACTCAGCTCTGCCAAAGAGAGGAACTGCCTGGACCTGAGATAGAATAAGCGAAAGAGAAAAAGCAGAAACAGTGGAGAACTTCATTATGAGGAGTGAAAGAAATGAATAGTGGTGTTTGTTAATGAAAAACTTTTTTTTATCATATCAGAACTGGGGGCCTACTATTTATATATGATAACTGAGTTCATTGCCTGTAGATTGACGGTAACAGTATATAATTAACATGTTTATTTTGTAGGTTATCCCAAGCTTTGTTTTGGGCTTTAACTTGGAAGATCAACGATACCAGCACTGAAATAAAGTTGGGGTCCCCTATAGTTTATTTTGAAGTTTGTAACCTCAATGGGTTTTTTGACAGGTTAAAAACCGATGAGGTATGCAACGGCTTTCAGATGAAATCACGAATCAAGGTCGCTAAAATTCAAAATTCAAGAGAGTTTGACCATATTTCAACTAGCAAGGTTTTTAGACGACGGCCGTGAAGATTACATTTGTTACCTTTCCACAAAGTGTTGGCATGCTTTTATTTAACGGGGGTTTATGTAAATCTGAAAAAATCCACCGCCCATTACGTGGGAGTTTGAAAAATTGACACACCAGAATCGTCTTCTACATAGTTAAAACACACACTCTATTAAAACATTGCCTGTCTCCTGTAGATTCCAATTGACAAATTTATTTTTGATAATATGAGTGTCTTACAACCACTACAGTTAGTAATTGAGCCGTAAGGGCGCCAAAATTGTTCTTACTCACTCCCGTTGCTTTCAATGTTTATTGTGACTAGAGTATTTCAAATAACACCACTGACAACACCATGTAAATTTCTTCACCTTTGTAAGGTCTGACAAAAGCTAAATAGATAGCTGAAAATACAATACCAATAACTAGAAGCCTAGTATGTTCTAACATTATTTTTTTCAACTCTGTCACTTTCTGGTTTATCCCTCTGATAATAGTTTCAATTGCATTTTCATCCGTCACGGTGTTAAAAGTTAGGGTCACCATTGTACTACTGTTAGTATGTAGTATAGCATAAAAGACCTATTCTGAGTCATAGGAACGGGAAAAGGAGTCCGAAATTTAACCAGTAAGATTCATTGTGGAGTTTGAACATCGAATAGAGGTGTCTCAGTATCAACCTTCAAAACCAGTCTATCAGGCCTCCAACCCAGAGCTGCTTACCCAAATGGTCTTCTCTAACAAGACAAGGTCTCTTGGAACCAAGGTAAACCCGATGCGTAACTTTACTCCTAGATTGTTTAACGGCGTTTCTTTTAATATTTTAATATCTTGATGAATAATAAAAACCATGCAGAACTCCTCCAAAAACTGAAAGATACGGGAAATGCTAAAAAATTTGGGCAGTGCAATACATCAAGCTTTTTGACAAGTCGGCGACTCTCAGACATTTTTCCATCTGGAATCTGCCCAATTTTACAGGCGTTGGAACTCTCCACAGACCCAACCTTACTGGCATTGGCTATACTCACCCCGCTATGAGAATTGGACTCAAAGCAGAGCGCGGCTATAGCTTTGTGGGTGATGGTGTTTAAGTTAATGAGTCAAACCCAAATAGAAAGCCATTTAACTTTCAAGGCTATGGCTCTTATGTTGCTGGAATTGCTGAAAATAAAATTTTCATTGGGATGGCACATAATACCACTATTTTTTGCGTATATTTTCATAGCGGAAATCCCCACTAATGATATCTTTGTTCCAACTTTTGAAGATACATACTCTGAGGGTACTGATATCATCACTTGCTCTGTTGCCTCCACAGACCCTGGCTTTTTAACTGATACAAGCACAGTACTAATATCTAGGATTCCTGAGCTGAGAGCTTTTTTGGTTTTGTTACAGCAGGGAAAGAAGACAGACTCGGGCCTTACTTTTCAAGCAGTTCGATGCCTGGAGACCAGGTTATGTTACTTGCGTCTATTGAACCTAGGGATATCCTTTCCTAGCAAGTACTCGGCAAAAGTACTAACGGCGATTTCACAAGCTTTGATAACAACTGACTATACTCTATATATCTATGACATCTTTGATCTTTTGATTTTTGGGACGTGCAGCAAGCTAATGGTGCGTCCTGAAGGCAAAAATATTTGTACTGCTATTCTCTTTACAGCAGCAGGCCACTGCGTAGGCTATTATTTTTTATAATAAGGCCAGAAAACCTTATATACCCGGCAGTCTGTAATTACTGACAACCAAGGCAACACAATTTGTTTAGGACCAACCAGCAATAGGCGAAAATTTTCAATTTTTGCTAATGGCACAACAGATTATGGCTTTGGGAAGTGAGCAATCAGATTGACTTCTTTAGGAAATAGTCTTGATTAACATTCTGGGAAAGACAAGTCAAGTTGCGTCGCCGTACAGAAGTGCAGAGTTACTCAACACATTTGCTGATTGGGGTCCAAATTATGAGAGTCGTTTATATCCTGATATTGCTGCACCTGAAGGAAATATATAGTCAAATTATTTGATCAATAGACACATAATTATGAGTAATACTAAGGTGTCAACACAATATTTTGCTAGCGTTTGTGTACTTTATTTCTAAAATATTGGAGGCCACCCGCACGGGAAGGCATATATCCCAGGGAAAACCCTATCGAGACAATAGACCTACTAAACTTGTACACAGGAGGGATTAACGGCTTAGAAAAGATATTACACCCAGTATAAAACTAAATTCTGGTATAATAGTTGCAGTTCGATCATTCGATGCAAAAACGACAGTTGACGACAACCTAGCGGTTTTGCTGGTTGGCCAAGACAAGATAAAAAAAAGTCCTTACCAACATAATTGAAAACCTGCACAACAAATAGTTATACTATCAAGAAATGTCCTAGAATGACAGTGTATATAAAGAGCATGCTGATATGTAAAGTAGGTTTGTCCTCAAAGCTTCAAATGCTACCAGTCTTTAGTTTAAGTGCCTATTAAGAAATTTGGTCTAAGAACAAGTCAGACTTATGCGTTTTGTCAGCCAACGGATGGAGCTCAGTAGGACATGGAGTTTCTGAGCCCCAGAATGTTGTGTACGCGAAACCCTCAACATCCATTTTGGTTTACAATATTAAATACACAGTTTCATACGTGGAATTTGGAGTAATTTGGGAAGCATTGTTTTTTTTCTGTGACCCTAAAAGATTAACTCCATATTAGATCGTTGACAGCTCTTTTAAAATTAACAATTTTAGCTATCCATTGAAGGTCGAGAAGGACAGCTACATGAACTATATAGGGCACTTTACAATGAAAAGTTTTCCTACTACTATGCTGGAAAAATTGTCAGTGAGCTTTTGTTTCTCTTCAGCAAATTTTCCAATGGAACATTTATTCACACTTTTTTCCGTAGGTTGTTTGGTGCCACTTTGCAGTACCGCAGGGACGTAGTTACGAGCGGAGAACCAGACTTGAACCTTTACCTGTCTGATTAGCTCAAGTATCCGAACGAAGCGGCATCGTCCTATGTACCAAGAAGTCATTAGCTCACACTTACTGGTGACAATGTCCATTATGACAGCTATAGCTGGGGTTTAAACTTGCCTTACGGTACAGCCTACTTGAATATAAATGACAAGAGCTTTTCAAGAATCAAGAAAAGGGATGTCGCACGGAGAAGTCTTTACCAGCGGAACGTGATACATTTTCCCTCTCATTTAGAATCCGAAAAAGGAATGGCGTTAGTATTGGGCTTGCTTCAGCAAACTCCAAGAAAACGAAGTCATCCAATAACTATTTAGGGCCCTTCAAGGGCTGTATGTAGCAAATGTAGCAAAAAATGCCGAAGTCTACACACAATTCAAATAACCCAATGTCATTTTGCCTGTTCACAGTTTTTTCAAGTTGTGAGCCAGGAAGTACCAACGTACAGATATTTTAATTTCAAAAAGTATGAAGGAACTTCGCCTACAACCTGATGCTGAGCAAACGGTCACCTAGGTGATTGGATATTTACATATTAATCTCTTTCAAAGATTGCTCTAGGGTAAAGGTTACCGCTGCCACCCCAGCCGGGTTCATAACGAAGAAGAATTAGATAAATATCGCAATCGCTATTAGCCTTGACAGCTTTGGCTATTATACTGCCCAGAATAGTTTCAAGGAGACCTTCTACGCTGCATCAATTGAGGCAGACGGCGTAGCGTTAAAACTCTTTAATTATTCCAAGAACCCGACAGACTTAACCATCTCTAGCTTTCAATTCTACTACACACCAGGCCCCAGGACTCAACAAATGCTTGTTAATGTGATGATATTTGCAAATGAAAAGGGTACCACATACAACCTGAAGTGTTGGCTTGATGTTGGCGACATGCCGGGTATAGGGATTACGTTCAGTAAAATGTAGCAGACCTTCTGTTAGTTCCTTATAAATAGTGTTAGAAAAAGTTAGAATTGATAATAAAAAAGCAAAATGTATTAACAGATATGAATGGTCTAGTTGTCATCGTCATTGTCATCGTCAGACTCGTCGTTGTCCTTGTTTTTGGCGGCCTCCATAGCCTTGGATCTCTTCTCAGTCTTGCGGCGCTCCTTTTTCAGCCGCTTGCGCTCCTCAGCACTAATCTTTCTCTTGCTGCCCAGCTCGGCCTCTTCAAATTCAGGCTCATTCAAAGTGTCGGCATTCTGGAAAGTCGAGTAGGTCTGGGCAGGCTGGTCACTCTGTAGCACTGGTGGCAGGCCTCTGAGGCTGCGCTGGACGCGTTTCAGTTGATTGAGGGTGTTTTCATTCTTGGTGAGAGCACTAGCCAAACTGTCGACTAAAGTAGAGTTGCTATTGGCAGCGATGGCAGCCTCGGCAGCGGCGTCCAGCGCGCTTGACGACTCAGCAGCGTCGAGGTATGCGGTGATGATCTGCTCGGCCTCCTCGGTCGACGCAAGCTTGTTGGAAAGAATATGAAGAGCAGTAGGCTCGGTAGTGTAGCCTCTGGTGGGTCTTGAAAGCGACATCTGTGTATATATGTGTGTGTGTGTATGTGTGTATCGCAGAAGATCAGGAACGGATCTGGTGTGTCCTCGTTGGTCGTCGGGGAAAAGAGTCGCGATCGCGATTGAAGTTTCAGAAAATTTTTGAAAGTCCCAACACGCAAATATGACACCCTAACCCTAGTCTTTTTCTTCACCGCCATCTACTTTTCCCCTTCCCACCGCACACACGCCCGGCACCCGACAAGACCACAACCATCGCCATGTTTTCGTGCCTTTTGAGACCCGTTGCAGCCACTGCTGCTCGCATCACTGGCTCTGTCGTCAGACAGTCTACTCCCGCCAGGTGAGTTCTTTTGGATGCATCCCGATCATGCCCCTTTACTAACCTACGATCCAGAAACCTCTCGATCCTTTCATCGTCCAACGCGCTGTCTGCGTTCCGTGCTCAGGCTGTTGCCGGTCCTGCTCCCGCTCCCACTGCGGTCGGCGTCCCCACCTCAGTCAGCATTTTCGACGTTCTGCAAAAGCGCTGGAAGTCGCGAGGTAACACGTACCAGCCCTCTACCCTTAAGCGTAAGCGTGTCAACGGTTTCCTGGCGCGATCCAAGTCGCGCGGCGGTAAGAAGATTTTGGCTCGCCGTAAGGCCAAGGGCAGATGGTACCTGACGCATTAGGCGTCAACGCACTGGCCATAGTTGTTGTTTTGCTTGTAAATATTGAATGAATGTATTGTTAAATGTCTCTGTTCCGCTCATTTCGGTTCTTTTCATTGGCTGAGGCCACTGGGAAAAAATTTTATTTTTCACTTTTTTTCTTTCCTTTTTCACTCCACCACCATTGAACCACCACTACTCCTACAATACCCCCCATCAACCACTCCGGCACACTTTTTCACCATGTCGCTGGCCAGCTCCCTCTTTAAATCCGTCTCGCATCTCAACCCTGGTCTTTCCAGCTCGCTGAGACCCGCCGCTGCGCTGCTACAGGTGCCCACCGGCGCGCGCTTTGCATCGAAGAAGAGCGCCGACGCTGGAACCAGCAGCAAGGCCACCTCGAAACAGATTGCCGCGCAGCGTGAGCGGAACCTCGCACAGCAGCAGATCAAGCGCCGGGAGCAGAAGAAGATGTCGCGTTTACGCCTTGAGGCCAAGACCTGCCTGAACACACCGCTGCACCTCGACACCCTCACCGCGCTGCGCTACCTCAGAGCCGCCGAGGTCGGTCAGCCCGGCGACACCACCACCATCACAATGAACGTTAGAGTAGTCGCCGAGCGTGGCGTGCAGCCTCTTTTTGGCTCGATCAAGTTCCCCAAGTCGCTTGATTCCGACCAGCGGATTGCTGTTTTCACCCTCAACCCCGAACTGGCCGAGGAGGCCAAGGCTGCCGGCGCTGCCGTCGTGGGCGGCGAGGAGCTCATCGATGAGGTCCGCAACGGCAACATCAACTTCAACAAGGCGCTTGCAACCCCCGACATTCTCTCTAAGCTGAGCTCCGTTGCACGTGTGCTTGGCCCTAAGGGTCTGATGCCTTCGCCCAGAAGAGGTACCGTTTCAAACAACATTGTTGATCTTGTGTCTCGCTCTGTCGGCGTCGTCGACTTCAGACAGGGTGGCGTGCCATTTGTCTCCGTGCCCGTGGCTAAGGTCAGCTTCACCGACGCCGAGATTGTGAAGAACCTGATTGCTGCCATCGACGAGGTCAGAGCTGCCGCCAACAGAGCCGTGTCCAAGAAGCCTGTTGTTCTTGGCCAGACCACCATCTCGTCCACGCGGGGCCCGGGTATTGTGATTGACGTTTAGAATGCTGCGATCAGCATTTCTTGTTCTTTTTTTTTGTAAATAATGTTAATATATTTGTTCTGTACCATGTTGTTAAGATATGTAGTTGAATGTGTTGTTGAAGTTGGACTGATTAAAGTTGTGAATTGCGCGGTTCCTTGTGGCCTAGTGTTTTCTCCCACCGCCATCTTCCCCGTCACCACCAACCATGTCTACATCGACAACGACGGAAGTAAATTTACCCTCTCCAGAGCCCAGAGAGGCCATTTTGACGCGCCGTTATGTTATATTGCTCTTTGCTCTTACAATCGGCCTTGTCGGAATACCACTTTGGTACTACACGACTCTGATCTATCGCGCACCCCTGGCGTACGACAAGATGGACTATTACGACCAGCACATGAAAAACGATTTCCACATCGAAACTCTTGTTCATCTCAACATTGGTGATGAGTTTCCTGACATCGTGCCAGCTACGCAGTTGGTTGTGGACCGTCGTCTTGATGAGCGGTTAGGAGATAGGAAGGGCTGGCGTCTCAAGATGGCCAAGGGCTGTGTGCCCAATGAGTACTGCGTCAATTTGTACGTGGCCGACGACAATACCTATGCCGTCTCAGAGTATGGTCGTGATATCTTCATCAGCTACACAGAAAACACACTTGCCTCAAACCAGTTACCAGAGTTCATTGCTGAAACACTGCTTGATAATGTGTTTGATCAGGAGATTGACTTGTTCAAGGGCGTTGATGACGAGACGTCTAAGAAGGTCATTGCCTACTCGCCTAAATACCATTTAACCTTCTCGCTTTTCTCACAGGGTGGCTCGCCCGTTTCTTGGGAAATTGCTGATGCGCTGGAGTCCTACTTTATACCATTTAAAGATGAGCTCATGCGTGTGGCCAACTTCACAATTGATACGCAGGTGCAGTTCTATTCGACACTCTCTGTGGAGCCGAAGCAGGCAGACGGCGAATTTGTGCTTACACAGGATGACCTCTCGACCTTTGTTAACTTTGCTGAGTGGAGTCTGTCTAGTATCCATTCATATCCCACACTCAACTTTATATTGTTTATCCCCAGCCCAGCAAACTCGCCGTTAGTTATTCAGGGCTCTCAAACTAACTCGTTTTTGATCCCGCAGTGGGGTGGCGTCTCAATCCTGAACACGGATGTGACAAAGACTGCTCATTTGACCAAGGAGCAGTTGTTGCCTGTACTTGAAACGTTTACTTCTCAGCTGCTATCATTGCTGGGCGCCCCGACGCTTCCCAAGTCGCCGATTATCCGCATTGACTCTTTGTCGCGAGTTTCTACCCTGCGCGCGCTTCTGGCAGCATCCTCATCACTGGGCTCGCTGCACCGCTTGTCAAAGTCGCTGCCGGACATTGCAATTCCAAAGTCTGTTCTGGCTTCGGTGGACGCCTCACTTGGTGCCATTTCACAGTCCTTAGCCGCCCTCAAGTCTGGTAATTGGATGACATCTGAAGCCATCACGTCTGCCGGCGTGGCCATGACGCAGGCACACAATGCGTTTTTTGAAAAGATGATGGTTCAGCAGGCCTTTTTCCCCGAGGAGCACAAGGTTGCCGTGTACCTGCCGTTACTGGGACCCGTATGCGTTATGATCTTACTTGGTCTAATGCGGTTCAAAAAGGAGCTTAAAAACTGAGAGCTCACTTTATGATTAATAGGTGTTCTATAGATGCTATGGTCGATTATTATATTGTTACATTATGTCTGCGTGTATTTACTTTGTGTCACCTGTAGGGAACTTTTTTATCAGTCGGTAGAGCACAAGTAGCCGAAAAAAGCTCTCACCCTGTGCCTTCCTGCCTTCCTTAGAAGAGCTTTTGATAAACGCTGGGAATGTCTCGTGAACGTGGATACGGATTGTCTCCTGCCGCGAGGCCTGGTTGGAGATATATGGGTGATTGTGCGGCAGCTTGGCCAACAGCGTCTCAAGCGCAATGTATGCCTGGCCCAGGTCCTGAAGCTGTTCAGCATTATATCTAAAAAAAGTAGTTAGTTATGTGTCTCCCTAGACAATTAAGACGAAGTCTATACTTACTGAGTTTTGATTTGCAATTCCACATCGTGTAGCCTTTCACCGTAGAGTATCAGGTTTGCAAGAAAGTCCTGGCATGTTAGCAATTGATTTACCTTAGGAGTGAAATATTTTTATCATACCTCCATCTCCCTAAGCTGCGCTTTCTCTTGAATAAGGGAGTCTGTCTCCTTCGCCGACGTCTCAAGCTTCTTCTGCACCTGCTTGATTTCTTGCTGAAACCCGAGGATCTCAACCTTGATGTCCTGCACCTTCGGCTTGCCCTCGGCCAGAGACATTCCCAATCCTACAAATTGACCGTAGTCCTCATTGATCAAGTCAACAAGCTCCTGCTCGAGCGATCGCGTCCATGTGCGAAGCTGGTCCTGTATGTCTTCAAGTGTTTGGTACTGGTGGTAGCCAGCGAGAAACTCGTCAACGTCGAAATCTGGCACAGAAAAAGATGAACGCTCAATCTGCTTTGCTGAGGGCAATTCAAGATTATCTTCGTCTATCGATTCGGATGTAAAGTATCTGTCCATGGTGTGCTTCTGCCGCTTGTTTAATGTCTGAGTCGCCGTGTCTGTTAAAGGTCTGTGACTTGAGTTCGGTGCGTTGGCAAGAACAGGAAGGCACCTAACCCTGAACCACATAATTTTGCCTGATCAGGCAAAAGTCGCGTCGCGATAAAATCAAAGAAAAAATAAAAATAAAAAAATGAAAAAAATAAAAAATGAATCAAAAATGTCGGGTTTCTTTCTCTTTTGCCATCTAATTCTCATTGACTTCAAAGATTACCAATACCACTAACCACTAGTCATGGCGGAACTATTAAACCAGTATGCGCATGTTACGGGTGATACGCGACTAACATATACCCCAGATGGTCGCTTTCTTTACTCGGTCGGCGGCAACAGTCTCATCCGCAAGTTTGCAAACATCGCCGACAGCGAACCCATTACGATAGAAATCGAGGAAGACGATTTCAGCGACACACCTGCATACGGTGTCGCTGCATCCGACTCAAAGCTAGTGCTTTTCTCACGGATTGGTCTGGTGGATACATTTGGTATCGAAAACAATACACACGAGGGCACCGTCTTCCGCACGCCGCTTGAAATCCGTGAGGTTGAACTGAGCCCTGACCAAAAATGGGTTGCGATCTTGAGCGTTGATCTTGAGCTGAAGCTTGTCAATCTAGAAGATCCGACCAAAGTTATCATTATCCGCGATCATCCCAGCAGTCTGCGCCATGCAACCTTCCATCCAAACGGCACATCGCTCGTAACTTCGTGCGAAGATGGTGTCTTACGATTCTTCGACGACGTCACCACGACACCCAAGTTGGTCAAGACACTTGATGGTGCTGTTATCAAGGGCCTTGCTAACAAGTTTGACAGCACCAAGCCTGTCTGGCATCCCAGTGGCAAGTTCTTTGCAGTGCCTTCCGCTGAACATAGTGTTGTATTTTACTCGCGAGACACATACGAGAAGGTTCATGAACTGACTTTCGATGTGAATAAAATTAACATTGAGCTCAAGGATGAAAAAGTTTTTTCTAATGGCACAAGCCACATCAACACACTAGGTTGGTCATACAAGGGCCGCTATTTTGCTGTTGGTCTCGACAGTGGTGCCATTTTAGTTTGGGATCTAAAAGACTCTTCTATTGTCACATCTGCTCAAGTCCCTGGTTCAGTCATTCAGTTACTCTGGGACCCTCAAGACAATTCACTGGCTTTTACAAGCGATACTGGTACTGTTCATTCAATTAAAAATATTGCCGCCAAGGACAATCACATTGTTCCGTTTGTCCCTAGCACCCTCTCAGCAGCCAGAACCAAGTCCAAGGCATCCAGCAGCAAACGCAATGGCTTTATCGACGATGCCGCTGAGGATGACGATGCCGAGGAAGATAATGAACGGGCTAATCTGCTAGCCGAGATGGAGGAACTTGGTGAAAAAGCCTCAAAGATTGTCAATGGTGATACTGATCTTGCTGATGAGCTCGATGCAGACCGTGGTCGCGATGAAGTGGGAGATGATGATTGGATTGTGGATGATGATGGTGTTGGATATGTTGAAAAGATTAAGCGTCCGCTAGAGGACGAAGGGAACCATCACCGACCAAGTAAGCGGCCTCATCACTCCAGCTCTGCTAACGGCAACAAAACTGATGCTTACATTTCGCCTACACAGAAGCCATTCCAGCCTGGTGCATCTCATTGGAAAAATAGTCGGCGGTATCTTAACATCAACACTGTAGGTTACGTGTGGAGTGTTGCTGAGGAGGACTCGCACGACTTGACAGTTAGCTTTTTTGACGCAAAGCAAAACCGTGAATACCATTTCCAAGACACACTTGGTTATGATCTTGCCAGCTTGAGTTCGCAAGGCTGTCTTTTTGCTTACTCTGGATCTGACGAGCATGCAACCGCGATGACCAAGGAAAACGGTGCGACTCAACCCAAGATATACTTTCGGTTTCACACTACAATTAAAGAGTCATGGGATTACACATTTATCAAGGCTATCCACGGTGATATCAGCACTATTGCTCTATCAGACACTCGCATTCAGGTCTGTACTTCTAATGGCTATGTCTTTTACTTCACCATCGGTGGCACGATTGTGCGCGTGACAAAGCAGAGCCGGGAGTTGGCAATCACGTCGACCGCATGGAGTGATTACTTCTTGGTGGTACGCCAGGCTAGTGGCACTACAGGGTTTGTATATTCGATTGAGAACGCAAAAACGTTTGAGATTATACAGAAAAACGACTCGGTAGATATTGGTAGTGACGCGAAACTAAGTACCGTGTTCTTTAGCGATAATGGTGACCCATGCATTTTTGACTCAAAGGGATGTTTGATTATTTTGGTGGCATGGCGTGCTATGTTTCAGGCGTACTGGACTCCGATTTTGGAGACATCCATTCTTGACAAAAACCTATCTGAAAGCGACGCGATTGTGGCAAGCGCGAATAAGTACTGGCCACTGGGAATTACCGACGAAGACAAAATTCTATGTATCCCACTGACAGCAGGCAGCACTGAGCCCACGATCCCGATGCCTAATCCTCAGGACTATGACATTCAACTCCCCTATCGCACAGAGTCTGCTCACGAGCGCAAGTATCTTGTGCATAATATTTTGTTTGAGTTGGCAAAGGACCGTGAGGATGAGGATACACGAACTTCACTGACATACGACATGGATGACGCATTGCTGCGACAATTCCATGCCGCATGCTTTAGCCGTATGGTGGAGAAGGCGGTGTTGCTGATCGACTTGGTGACAAACGACGCGTCGCTGGAGGCCGCAGAGAAGATTGCAGAGATGGCGGAGATGACGAGCATTGCAGAGAAGATCAACGAGCGCCGTCTGGAACTGCTAGACGCAGCGGCAGAGGAGGAGTAGGTGCAACTGGGAAGAGACATAGATGACCATGTAGTATCATTATATTTCATAAGTTAATTTAATTCATATGTTATGATTTATCGCGCGTAGCATTTTCGTGTGTTCTTTGTTTCACAGACTTGTGTTTGGGTGCGTGCGGCCGTGACAAAATTTACGCTGGCGTGAAAGTTCTCCCAATAATTTTTTTGTTTACTTCCAACCACCATCAGCACCCAACCATCGTCAACAGCGGCTTATACCACCACCACGATACCAGTATAACTCACGCAATGTTCGGCAGCAGTTTCGGACAGCCTCAGCAGCAGGCGCAGCAACAGCCTCAACAGGGCGGCCTATTTGGCAACACTGCCAACACCACCCAACAGTCCGGTGGCTTGTTTGGCAACAACACGAACACTACTCAGCAGCCGACGGGTGGCTTATTTGGCAACACCGCCAACAACACTGTGACCAATACCCAGTCGACGGGCGGTTTGTTTGGTAATACAGGCACCACCCAGCAATCAGGTGGTTTGTTTGGTGGCGCGAATAATAATCAACAGAGTGGCGGTCTCTTTGGCGGTGCCAGTAATCCCCAGCAGTCTGGCGGCCTGTTTGGCGGCGCGAACAATCAGCAGCAGCAGCAGCAGCAGCAGCAACAACAACAACAACAGCAGCAGCAGCAACAACAGCCTCAGCAAATTGGTCTTTTTGGCAGTAATAATAGCAATGCGACTACGCAGCAGCCTTCATTTTCATGGTCCAAGCCTAGTGATCAGACTCCTGTTAATATCGGCTTACAGACCAACAACATGGCTAATGGTGCTGGCGCACTCACTACACAGCCTTTCTTCAACAATACGGCATCCAACCCTAATGCGACACAATTAGCTGTGACTCTCCTCCAGAAGCAGCAGCAGACCTCTGGGCCTTCGGTGATTGACCAGATTGAAAAGATCAAGGATTCGTGGGACCCTACGTCACCCCAATGTGCACTACAATGTTTTTTCTACAATAAGGTTGGTACGCAGCAGGCATTGCTGTACCAGAAGCCTGCCGGGATCGACCAGGCACGGTGGGATGCAGCAATGGCAGCGCGACCGGATGATGCACATGTGCCGGTGCATGTGGTCGGATTCACTGATCTGGAAAAGCGTGTGGCACGACAGGAAGCGACAGTGCTAGTGTACAGACAACGCATGCACGAGATCAACGACAAGCTGAACCAGCTCAGCTCGCGCCACGATTTGCACACGCTGGTGAAGACGGCGCAGATGCAGGCGCGGCACCAGCGCTTGGTGCAGCGTACTTTGGCGCTGGCAGCGCGTCTGCAAGTGCTGCGACACCGCGGTTTTGTGCTCAAGCCAGATGAGGAAGTACTCAAGCGCGAGCTTGAGCGGCTGAATCAGCAGGTGGACGATCCGGCGGTATTTGGTCGGATCAATGAGATCTGGGCACGTTTGACTGTTTTACGTGAGCGCGCACAGGCATTAAACCAGCGCATGGACGAACATGACCAGCTGTCGTCGGCGGTGGCCGCTGCGCGTAGCGCGGGTTCGTCTGGTCTTGATTGGAACGATGAGCAGCTAGAAAAGCTCGCCAAGGTGCTGAAAGCGCAGCAAGTGGGAATTGCGTACCTGGCGGACGTTTTGCAAACGGACACGGCCAAGGTTGAAAGCATTATTGAAGCGCAGCAACAACAACAGCGCCAACCCTTGAAGCGGAGGTGGTGAGTAGCAAGCAGACTCGTGCCAAATCTTATGTATGTGTGTGCGTGAATATTATATATATGGACCAAGATACAATACACATATTCCATTAACCCCAGTACGGGCTATATATACAATTCATACGACCTTGATTATTACCACTATTATTGTTGAAAACCAAGAAAGAAAAAAAAAAATCATAGCAATCGCTTGTAATCGTTTCGTTTCATATACAAAGATACAATAAACCTAAGAACGGGGCTTCTCGACCTTCTGCTTCCAGAGCGCAAACAAGGAGACACCGGAGACCTTGACGACCTTGAATCTGACACCGGGGATATCACCCTTAGCCTTACCCTTTCTACCGAAACCGGCGAGGAGAACCTCGTCGTTCTCATCAACAAAGTTAAGACAACCATCGTTGGGGACGAAGGCAGTGACCTTCTTACCGTTCTTGATAAGCTGGACTCTGACACACTTTCTAATGGCAGAGTTGGGCTGCTTGGCCTCAACACCAATCTTCTCAAGGACAATTCCCTTAGCGTGGGAAGAGCCACCGAAAGGAGAGGACTTGAAGGCAGTTCCGAGAAGTCTCTTCTTGTAAGAAAGATCGGACCAACGGCTGAAAAAAAAAAAAAAAAAAAAGGATGGCGTTAGCAATCGAGCCGTTTTTATAAGAGCGATTGAATAGTTGATAAGCAACATGAAGCAGAAAGGGTCAAGACTTACTTCTCACGACGGTGAGTACGCAGCTTTCTGGCGGAGTTCAATCCTCTAGGCTTTCCCTTTCCCATTTTGAAATGACTGTGTAGTGGTTCGTAGGTTGAGTGTGTGTACTATCGACGACGAGACAGTAAGAATGAAAAACGGAAAGAAAAAGTGGGAAGGGCGGAAAATTTTTTTATTTTTTTCTGCTGAAGTGCAAAGGGAGTGGTGGGCAGGGGTTATTTACAATTAGTCAAGGGTTATGTCATAAAGTGAAGTTTTCAATTAGGTAATGGTTTATGTAATATTTATTTTAAATTTTATTTATTTTTTTAATTTTAATTTTTTCAATTTTTATTTTAATTTTTTTTATTTTTCAATTTCTATTCTTTTATTTAATTTAGTTTTTTTGGTTTTGGTTTTTTTTGGTTTTTTGATTTTTTTGGTTTTTCATCTGGATGTTGATTTCTTGTTAAAATTTCGCTTTTGATGTCTGGGCGGTTGATTTGAAAAGCCCTAAATGTGACTGCTTTTAGGGCTAATTCGGCTGCTGTTTTATTTTATTTGTAGTTTTGAGTTCTGGCTTCCCTTACGTCATCACATGCCACTTTAATGAGCACCTGCTGCTCTTTGCCCATCTTACAAAGCTCACTTGCCGAGGTTCTTCAAATGCTGCGCCCTGGCAAAGGGTCTTTGCCCGTATAAAAGTGTTCATTTTCCACATGGGGTGGCTAACCACACCTTAACAACCACTTGACCCACAAAATACCACATATTAACACCAGTAAACCTATATCACGTGCCTTGCCTCTCAAACCTTGCTCCCGACGACCCCGCAAAAAACCGCGCAGGGACAAAGCTGGAAGTGCCCACATTCAAGTAGAAACAAAGCCATTATAACGAGTATTATAATGAACCTGACAGCCAGCACAGACGTAGACCCACCCCATGCTTGGCTACCGCTCTACTTGGCGGGGTTTGGTTTGTGCGCTCCTTGTCTGGACCGCACCAATACCCTGTGGGAACCCCAACGAAGCTAACCGCGGCTATGTAGTTGCAAGCGGCTTGGCCGAAGCAGCCAAACGCTGCAAGTTTTACCACTTCGTGCCGAGGACCACAGTAATACGACTATCTGTATTCCATTCCTGATTACAATAACACCAACATTACACAACCAGTCAGCATCTTTCCAACAGATCAAACCAGTTCGCGGCGGGTTTTAACGGTACCGTAGAGCTTCAAGTATAAGGTCATTTCCTCGGTTAGGCCAGCAGGTTTGCAAGTTCTAAGTTTCCGCAAGGCCAATCAAATTCCATTGATTCTTGTAGAGGCTGCGTGGAGGTAAACAGTTGGCGTTTTGTAGAACGTGGGGAAATTTATATCAGCACTGAATCATATTCACCTCTTTGGTTTATATATATAAATATCTCCAATCCTCCTTTCTTTCGTTCTTTTTCTTTCTGCTTTTTCTTTCTCTTTTATTTTGTTTCTCTTGTCCCCCTGCTTCTTTTACTTTTCATCACCATCTCACACTTCGTAATCATCACCACCACCACATCATCATCTCACCATGTCAGCGACTTTGAACGGAACCCAATTTCCCCCAGAGGTGGCCGCTAGGCTAAGAACCTACCCCATTGCTACCGATCCCTCAGTGAATGCTAACACGCCCCTGATTACCGATCCCGTCACTGTCAAGCCCTACAAAATTGGAAAGCCCCAGGCCGTTCCTGTCCCCGGCTCAAAGGTTGATGGTTTCTCCGAAGTTTACCGTAACGCCCACTGCCCCGACCGCCTTGTCACCACTGTCCACCCCAAAATCACCACCGTCGTGGAGGCCTTTGACGCCTGTGTTTCTGAGTACAAGAATGAAAAGGCCCTTGGTGAACGCGTTTTTGATGGCAAAACCAAGACTTGGAGCAAGGTTTACCAGTACGAGACTTACGGCACTATTGCCAAGCGTAGACTGGATATCGGTAAGGGTATCTCCAAGGTAGTCCAGGATGTCACCGGCTTTGATTCGCGTCAAACGCCCTACTGCCTCGGTCTTTACGGCCCCAACTGCAGCAACTGGATTCTCACCGATCTTGCCGCCCAGACGCAGTCGATCCCCACCGTTTGCCTTTACGACACCTTAGGCCCTGACTCTACTCGCTATATCATGACTCTCACTGAAATGCCGGCCATTGTCTGCTCCGTTGCCCACATTCCCTTTGTGCTAAACATTAAAGATGAACTGCCCAACCTCAAGGTCATTATCGCCATGAACCCTATCAACAACCCCGACATTGTTGATAAGCCCGGCCAGTCTAAAAAGGATGTGCTCACCGCTTGGGCCAAAAAGTCTGGCGTCGAGCTTTTTGAGTTTACTGAAGTCGAGAAGATTGGCCGTGAAAGTGGTCGTGGTCTTCACCTGCCTGGCCCTGACACTGTTTTGACCATTAACTTTACATCTGGTACCACTGGCAACCCCAAGGGTGTTGTGATTTCTCAAGCCAATGTTCTTGCTGGTACTATTGTGGCGCGGTCGCAGTCCACTTTCAACCACAGAGGTTCCTCAGGTTTCTTGTCGTTCTTGCCCCTGGCACACATTTACGAGCGTCTGACCATTCACTCAGTTCTCACTTCTGGTATCCCCATTGGTTTCTTTCACGGTGATGTGGCTGAGTTGCTGGATGATATTGCCACTTACCACCCTACCATTGTTGCGGGTGTGCCACGTATTTGGAACAGAATTGCCGGTGCCATTCGTGCATCTACTATTGAGGCTCCTGGTATTGCTGGTGCGCTTTCCCGTAAGGCATACACAACCAAGCTTGCCCGGTTGCACGAGACTGGCGACTACCACCACCCCATTTGGGACCGTCTTTGGTCAAACAAGATCCGCACTAAGACTGGCTTTGACCAGGCCAAAACTTTTGTTACCGGCTCTGCTCCCATGGCTCGCGAGAACATTGAACTGATCAAGGTTGCCCTTGGCGTTGAATTTGTTCAAGGCTATGGTCTGACCGAGACTATGGGTGGTATTAGTGTGTGCTCGCCTGGCGACAACACTGCAGGCTCCGTCGGCCCCGTGGCCATTACCACTGAGGTTAAACTGCGTGATCTGCCTACCATGAACTACAGTAGTTCCGACAAGCCATTCCCTCGTGGTGAGATTATGATCCGCGGTCCTCAGGTTTTCATGGGCTACTACAAGAACGAGGAGGCCACAAAGGGCTCAATTGACGAAGACGGTTGGTTCTCTTCCGGTGATGTTGGTATGATTGATGACCTTGGTCGTCTCTACGTCATTGACCGTGTCAAGAACTTTTTCAAGCTGGCTCAGGGCGAGTATGTCGGTCCTGAGCGTATCGAGGCATTGTACCAGTCAAGCTCCGGCCTCGTAGCGCAAATCTTTGTTGAGGGTAACTCCCTTGAGACCTACCTGGTTGGTATTGTTGGTGTGAACCCGGAAGCGTACGTGCAATTCCTGTCGCATAATTTCAAGATGCACATTAAGCCCACAGACCTAGAAGCCATCAAGAAGACCTTTTCACGTAAGGACATTCGCGACGCGTTCCTGTTGGAGCTCAACGCCCATGCCAAGGATGCACAGCTCAAGGGCTACGAAAAGATCAAGAACGTTACTTTGGCGATCGAGCCCTTCAGTGTTGAGAACGGTACCTTGACCCCCACGCTGAAGGTCAAGCGTCCCGACGCGGCTAGATTGTTCAAGGCTGATGTTGACGCCATGTACAAGGAGGGTCCCGTCGAGGTCAAGTCCAAGTTGTAAGCGCGGACCGTTGTAGCGATATGAGTGAATGAGTATATATAAAATAAAAATTTGATAATAAAAGTTTTGGTTAAGACTATTTATTTGCGTGTTGAATGTTGAGAAAGGACTTGATAAAGGTAAATAAAAATTTCTTAATTTATCACTGGTCTTTTGTTTATTTATTTATTTATTTGTTTTCTTTTAATATGGGTTAACAAACAGTAGTTCCACGTACGCTAGTGCAGAGAGAAACTGTCAATTTCGTGAGACTTTTTGCAGCACCAAATGATTTTTCCAGAAAGAGCCGAGGCTTAAGTAGACATGCAGCCCTGGTCTGTTATGGAGAGAGATGAGTTCTTGTCTCTCAGAAACAGGGCTTCCCAGAAAGACTAGATGGTTGGATAAAAGAAAAATATTTGTTAGCCAAGAAGATTATCTTTGTAGATTCTTCAAAAACTACATGCATTGTGGATGATCTGTCGAAACAATAATCCGAGTGTCCATCTACTAATGGGTGATCTGCCAGCTGTTCGAGACAAGCATTAGATGATAGACTTTCATCAGGGGCCTGTTTACCGAGATCTAAAACCTTAATGTTTCTAACGTTGCGTTAGCTCAAACAAAACGGGATTAATTAAACGGCGTTAAGGTTGGTTTGACTTTCACAGTTTGGATCTAACACATATGATTAAATAGTAAGTCATAAGTTCTATAGTGTTCTTATCTCAACCTGTGAAAAGGTTTGTTTGTACCGAGGTCTCAAGGTCAACTCATGATAACGTTTATGATGGCAATGACGGTATCTATCTTTCGGGATGTTCATTTATTTCTTATCATAATTCATATGTCTATATTTATCCTTTTGTAACCAGTTAATAAGTTTTCCGTCTTGACTTACATTATGTGTGTTTAACTATGATGGGGCCTGGCTTTAATTAGGATGGCTATTTTTATACCCCATGCCAGTCCAGTACAAGGCTCTCAGAATCAATACGTCCTTTTATCGTAACAACACATGTCATTTTAAAATATTGATATTGTCACAAAAGTTTTCAAAAGATCAGGTTTCAAATGCCTTTTGTTTGATATAAAGCATCAGTGACCACAACCCCGCTATGGTTTGGGCAAACCTGGTGGGTAAATACCTGCAACCAGAGGTAGTCACGTGTTTCTTTTTTTTGGCCATGGGCTAGAACACCGGCTTATTTTTGGCGACTGCGGGGTATCACTGGTCAACAATACAATTAACCTCCCTGATCTATTACCACGCAGATATATGAGAGTTTGTCCGGCACAGAATCCTTCTCATTTTTTCGTGAACCAGGGATGAATGCAAAATGATATGCGTGATGCACCTGAATTTCTTAGATTGGCAATGGCGCTTAGTTGACACGCCTAGCCGTCGTGGTGAACTCGCAAGTCACGCGCAAATTCAAGTGGGGTCCAAGTATCAAAACAAAAAAAAAAAAAAAAAAAACTTGCAATAACTTCTTTTTTTCCTTAAACGGATTTTGACAGAAATAGAGCTAATCGCCAATAGGAAGAAAGTTAACATGTGTTGTTTATTATTTACTTTACAAGTGGTTTCGCATTGAGCTGCCGGCAGTTCCGATCTTTCAGCTCAGCAGATTGAATGCTTGATGGAGTAGATAACCGCCACTTAATATTGGAACACAACACATTAATGAGAGGGGATGCTCGTAATGGGTTCAATACATGGAGGATTTGAGAATTTGTGGAGAAAAACCGGATATCGCAGGTTACAAGATAGTGGATAAATGTAATTTTGAAAATAGATTCAAGCTTGTATTGCTCAATCCATTGAAATTGAAGAAGTGTCTAATTGGCACAAGTGTAAATAACAAAGATAAAAAAATAATGATGTTGATTCGAGTATGGGGTAGGCTTATAGCAGGCTTGTAAATGTAAACACAAAATCTTTCTGGAATACATTAACGAGACTATAGTATAGTGATGTTTATTCTCCTGACTTTTGAAAATTAAGACTCTCAGAAATGTCCTGGTATCAGGTCATATTCTAAACTTTGAAGAGGAAAAAAAAGATACATGGGGTACAAAACTACAAATAGTAGTAGACTTGATATTAAAAGAAAATTGAAAACTTTAGGACTTGGATTAGAAACCGAAAATGTCCTTGATGTTTGTAATTAGCCAATGCAAACTCCTTATAACTCAGCTGTGGTTGAGTTTTCAGCGGCAAGATCAGATTATAAAGTAACACAATACAAAGCACTGAACTTTTAACTGCATAGATTCAATATTTTTTTTATTTTTAATTATGATTTTTAAAATCTAAATTCGCGATTCTGAGGACCCATAAAAATAACAAGACTGACTGTTGTTAGTTCAGATACGACTATAGGCCAGCCCGTTTATTGTTAGCAAAAAAAAATTGAAGTAAAAAAATATAACAGTTGCTGGAAAATTGTATTAGGACATCACTTTTGTCTAATCGCCATTGCTGGAAACTCAAGAATGATGTTGTGAGACGTGACTTATTGTGATCGTCACAGAGGATTTGTAATAAAACCTTTTTTTTACTAGACCATTTTCACAAAATTTAGTGGCCAGCAGAAAAATGTGAAATAGAACATTCCCCCAAATAAGTTCCTTGGCTTCACTGTGATATAATTATTTAGCAAGCTCCCATTCATCCTAATTCCAGCTAACAGAAGGTAGACTGGCAAGAGAGCCCAAAACCCAAATTCCAAAGTTGGGCCGGCAAAAAAAGGTTGGCTACAAATAGTCCGTCAGCTACATCAGGATCTTGTGACCCTCGGGTTATGATTGTTATTATTGGTGGGAACCTCCGGTCGGAGCAGTGCAGAGTAAACACTAAAACCTAGGCCGAAAAGTGCGATCACACTGTTTTTTTCTTCTCTGGCTGTAGTTCTACAAAATGCGTAGAATTCAAGAACGCACAAAAAAAAAGGGGGGCGGCGCAAGACTTTTATTCAAAAACGTGAGCATGTCGAACGGGCGGAATTATATCTGCGTCTTTGTGTTAGGAAATAGTATAGCTATATGGTGAAATTTCGGAAGGCACCACCCCACGGGTTATCAGTGTTTCTCGAGCGTACTGCTTCAAAAGCTGAAAGATTTGAGACTCTGAGCTGAAGATAACCAAAGAAAGAAGACATAGATTGTGTGACTGTGTTTCCATGGCCAACTAAATCGTAATCCGTGGCAGGGTCGGGACCACAACCAGGAGCAATATTTTTTCCAAGTATTCTTGAGGAAACAAAAAGTCTTATGTCCATTCACCAACTTTATGACGCTAAATTTTAAAAATGCATATATCCACGGGATTAATTTTTTCTGATTTTGTGCGGTAACGCGCAAGGTATTATAACGGCGTCTAGATCAGCCCAAGGTGGTTCTTTTTAACAAAGGAACAATTATCATTTACCATTTATCAGGTAGAGAATACAGCTTTTGTTGTTTTCTAACTATTGTGGGTTTAAACTATCCCTAGACAACGCCATTAAAAGGTTTTAAACTGAACGATGCCGGTTACCTCCGCGGTTGAGTGGGCCAGAACAGCTCCCATATACGCATTGCGTTGACTCTAAGGTCTAAGGTGCCCACAACTAGGCGCGTCAAGAAAGGAAAGGGAACCAATAAGGCCAGATTTTGACGGTTGCTTTTCCTGGACTTGGTGGCGCGTCGTGCAGATACCGTTTCAAAAAAATATATATATATATTTCTTAGCCGTAGTGTCAAAACAGGGCCTAGATGGTTCCACTTGCCCAGAACTCAAGTCTAAGGCTGATGCAAACTGATAGTAG
The DNA here is from genome assembly GCA_013365045.1 of Geotrichum candidum. Lineage (NCBI taxonomy): Eukaryota > Fungi > Ascomycota > Dipodascomycetes > Dipodascales > Dipodascaceae > Geotrichum > Geotrichum candidum. The sequence goes on along the minus strand of QQZM01000102.1, from coordinate 17,007 downwards.
GCCCGGCAGCAGCGGCAAGAGTATTATGGTAAAAATAAACAACAAATTGGAATTCACACTGTAATTCACATTAGAATTCACATTGGTGGTAACATAAGATCAGCAATGAAAACCCAAGACCTTTCAACGCCAATTTTAGGCACAGGGCGTGGTATCATGTTGGAAGAAAGGAAGACTCGATTAATTTACGGAATGCTGAACAAATAAAGTGCAAGTGAGCCCCGGAGTTATGGATCAACGGAATAACTTCAGCTGCTGCGCACGCCACATCGGTTAACGCTCTCCGCTGGGGACCAGGGGGGGGTAGTGGTGGTACCCGCAGCACGCTGCTACATAATACCACTGGCCGTATTTGCAGTTATTTGTTGGTTAATTACTGGGTCAGCATGCGCTTGGAAATCGCCTGCCGAGAAAAAGGCAATTCTCTTGTTTCTTTTTTGGCGTTTAGCGCCAACCCAAGCGGTATCATTATTATTAGTATTGTACTCATTACCAAAAAAAGTATTGGTAATCAATATGCAATTACATAATAGATACATATTACGTAATAATAAATTTGGGGTAGCAAAAAACCAAGAATTTGGGGTTTCTCAGTTACCGGGAAGCCTAGGAAAAAGCTGTCACTGGCCGGTCCTTTCCGAGGTAGTTGAACGGCCAGGCGGGGGGTACGGTGTGTATACTTATCACTCAGTGACTCAAGGAGGGGCAGTGAGATAAATTGGTGATGATAATGATTCATTTGTACCTGCCAAAGGTTGCAACTTTGGAATTCTCAGCCGTTGCACATTAGTGAGGCTGTCGGAAGATTACGATAAGATTAACTCACTAGCAAATGACACAGTGTTCCGGTAACTTACTTCTAGCATTGCTTTCATTGTTGTTGCGCATGAATAAAAGTTCTTTGTGCCGAAGGGTTGCTAGTTTTATTTTTTTCTCTTAGTGATTGAAACTTATCACGCAATGATACTATTATCGGGCCACAGACATGATAAGACTAAAACTGGGAGTCGTTCCGGCTGATGATAGTTTAAATGAATCATTAAGGAATTCCAAAAACTCATGAACCAGGGAATGAGTTTAGCCAAATGACCTAAGCTGTAGCATTTGCTGATTTGCTTATTGTAGTAATCCAACAATCAATAAGGCTGTCTTGTGGATTTTCAGAACGAGGACGGCCGATACGAACCTCGCTGAATATGACAAAAAAGAGTCTGTTGATATCGCGCATTCGGCTGGGAAATGACAGCATTTGTTGTTGAGTCACCTAGGCGATTTGCAATGATAAAACAACCCAGCCAAGCCCGAGCTAGTAACGCATCTAAAATGACCCAGTATCGTAAATGCCAATATTTGCAACGGTTCTCACAAGTACAGTTTTTTATTGCTTTTGCCTAGGCTTGTCAAAAAAAAAAAGTCGTGGTAAAAGCAAACACTTGTATGTCCTCGGAGGAAGAACCGGCATTTGCCCCTAAAAACCTCACCACTTTTTTTCATGCTAATTGTCCCACTAGAGTCAGGGCTAGATTGATTTCAACAGCCGGCATCTCGTCGGGGGTTTCGGTAACTTTGAACAAACAAAACAAAAAAAAAAGCAGTAGCAGCAGCAAATACACAAATATCCCACGCCATGAACAATGAAATAGTCAAACCAGTTTTTTGTTGCGGTCTAAATTTGGGGAGTTCCACGCGCAGTTATCATACTGGCCTGACAATCCCAGCTAGCTTGGTTACAACTTTGCCGGATTGCACTGAGCCTTTGGAACGCTCTATTGGTAGCACATGCCTGTTACATTAGTAGCTAAATTATTATGATTATTGTGCCCAAACCAAAAAAAAAAAAAAAAAAAAAAGAAACTCCGCTATAGACACCGAACAACACGCAAACTAGCACCAGTCGCCATAACTTGTGTTACAATGTACCCGGATTCAATGACAACCCGAGATAACCAACGTTGGTAATGAAAACGAAAATAATCGAATATTTCGGAAAAACTTTATTGCATGTACCCTCGTTTATTAAGATAGCCACTACAAAAGAGATATGCGCTAACCGCCATTTAATCAAAGGTTTGCTCTGACAATTAAAGGCAAGGGCTTGCATAAGAGCAGCTTGAGAATGAAACAACAGTGGGATTGCTGACAGCCGACGTGGAAACTCTTTCGGCAATAGCATGGAACGGATGTGTGTGTGTGTGTGTGTTTAAAAAAATGGCCGACTTCAATCAAGCAGGTGTCTAAAGCTGTGTGACATGACAGGCTACAATTGAGGTTCTCTTTTGCTACATTGATTCTCTGAAACTTGTGAAACAGTATCATTATCACGGCTAGCAACACCCACATTATCTTTGACAGGCACTAGGTTAAGCTACACCTGTTTTACATTGGGTACGGCCCATGCGATGGTCTCACATGCTAGGTGTCACTTTCATCTGCGATGGAAGCGAATCAATGCCTGAAACCACCCTCTTTTGGCCAGGGGGGAACCATCACGGTTGCCTCACAATCCATTACGTGTGACAACAAGCAAAATTGGCATGGACCCATGGCCCTTGGTGGTTTCGGAGCATGTGGAAGTTTGAGACTTTTCACGTGATGCTTTTTTTCTTTTCTATCTTGTTTTGCTATCAGTCTATACCGCTGGGTTGACAGGGTTTCCAGATTACCAATCTTGACGCATTTTATCCGTTATTTACAAAGCCCTACAGTCCAACCCAAACCAAACGTCTAGACTTTTTTTTTTCAAACCGCAACCTGAATGAAAACAGGCCAGTGGCTCATGTTGTCCGAGGGACTTTACAGTGATGGTACGAATATTGGTGTCTAGTTGTTACTACACCTGAGCATAGATTAGGTAAAAGCTCACTCAATGCTTATAGAGGGGTTACTCTTTATTGTTTTATCAGAATCCGGAAAAAAGAAATCCACGTAATTTAAACGGCTGCTACCATGATTACGGGTAACAAAAAAATAATAATAGTAATAATAATAGTAATAATAATAGTGATAATACTAACAAAACAAAATGGAGACAACGGCACAATGCTTGATAATGACACTTGGACAACCCTGTTTTCGACTGTTATGTAGCTTTTTGTATCCTGAAAAGAACCACACTAGGGGATTGAAGTACTGTATTTGGGATACAATGGCCTTTTTACGGTATTACTTATTACCGCTACAATAAGTTTTTTTTTTTTTTTTTTTTTTTAATTTAAATTAGCAAAACCATGTTAATAAAAACAAGGCACATTTATTGCTTCTAGTTATCACGTCATGAAAAAAAAAAATGTCGGACGATTTAGACAAAAGTATAAACTTATCAAAGTTGTATTGATCCAGTTGTCGCGAATATCAATTTAACAAGATTTGCCATAACATTGTGCAATATTATTTAAGAAAAAAAGCCTGGTGGTTATCAGATATAAACGTGCCAAAAGTGCAGAAACCATGGCTTGATAGTGATAATACGACAGAAACCTTCCCCACCTGCAATGGCTCTGTATGCAAAAACCAAAAAAAAAAAAACCAAAAAAACAACAACAAAGATCTGCTTACATCTTGATACAACACTTGATAACTGGACATTAACCGCTGGGTAGATTTGTAGACCATGGTTCATTCGGCGAGCAGATTATTTTCGTTATCATGGTTGTTTTTATATTTGTAATTAAATCTCGTTCTGTAAAATTCTTTTTTTGGGTGCTGAATCTCAGCGCTCCCCGCAGAGACCCTCCGATAAAATCTCGATCACCATGCTACGGGCAACGGGGGCCCCATTTGCCAAAAGAAAGAAAAAAAATAACAGCTCCGAGTCGGACAAGCGTCCTGGCAGATATTTACAATATGGCATTTTCCTTGCCTTTTTGTTTATTCTCCAATCTCACAGGCCCTGCCTGGGAACGTGAACGGCGCAGGGCCAGTTTTGGAATGCACGTCATAGTGAACCAAAAGAGGAGACCCTCCTCTGCGTTTTCTTTTTTGATCATCACGTTTGTTTAACTATGCCGTATTATCCTTGTTACTGGCATTGAGATATCTCGGAGGTGCCAACAAGAACCCCCCGCCTTTGGAGACTCCTCTTATCCTCCATCTACAGTTGACAAAAACGCCTGCCCCCTTTAAATGTGCGCGGACAGAACCATGGTGATCTACTCAGCACCATGCTTAGCAAAAGGGTAGCATAAATTGGCATACAAAAAAAAAATTAGTCTATGCTGACTCTTTTGTCTGATAGCCAAAATGATTGCGGTGTTGCCCTTTTGTGTACGTTGGGAGATACACCCGCAGCGGAAAACATCACCCTCCAAATTTCCAGAAAGAAACAAGATACAACACAAAACCTGGCATATTCTATCAGACTCAATGTATTCACAAAGTTTGTGTTGTAGATAAACACGTTCAAACCACAATTAGAGTGGTTGATAAGACGCTTTTCACATGCCGGTGATAGAAACTGACCAAGGTGATGTGGCTTTGTAGATATATATTAAAAGCATATGATTGCTGCTACTGTTGGCTTTGATTGAGGGTTTTGGTTACAAAACACAGCCTTGCGCACCTTTGCAACACCCCAATCGTGGCAGGGGTTTAAACGAGCTATTTTTTTTATTGATTATCGATTCGATCATACTACCCATGGTTATGGCAGAGGACCATTCATTTAGATTGATGGATCAGGGTCTTGTTGTGCGCAGCAATAAAAGCAAGTAGTGGTGATTCTATTTAATGTAAGAACAATAAACTGATTATCTATCTAGTAATGATTATGCTTTGGCGGGTGATTTTGCTCTTTGGTGTCTACAGTGGCAGTAGCAATGGTAAAAGCGTAGGCTTTGTCTGGCGTCGCCTCATAGTCGATCCTGGTCATTGCTGTTGTTGTTGTTGTTGTTGTGGTTGTTGTTGTTGTTGTTGTTGTTGTGGTTGTGGTTGTGGTTCAGGATGGCTTCAGAATACCACAGCTGCTATGGGTGTAACTGTGGTTATTAATGAGGTTAAACCGTTTTGTCATCACGTAAGAGGGGCAACCCCGAGTTGACGCTGGCACGCCTGGGGCTACAGAGGTCCCCGCTACCTCGTCCACCCCAAAAGTCCACGACTGTGCATACTGAAATCTACTCGACCTTTTACGTGACAGCTGAAAAACACACGGTCTGGCGTCATGATGGTGTAAAATTCCTTTAGAACAGTGTTGTGGTGGTGTCACTGTTGTGGGGTGTGTCACCCGTGGACACAAACGTAGTAATAATAGTATAATCAATGACAGATTAGGTAATATAGGGGTGCTTATCTAATCTTCCTCTTGCGCGAAGCAAATGGAATCTCCCAAAAACCGGACCTCCGCACTCCCTAAAAACAGCAGCAACCGTCAATTCGCGTGGCATTTACCTTTACTTCTTTGGAGACCCGAGATAAGGCCCTGGCCATTGTAGGCTGGTCCTGCTGCCGCCATGTGTTCATCGTATCCTCATTGTTTCCCGCGATATCAACATGATGATGATAATAGTGAGCTTTCTCTCCGTGGGTAAATTGTTAGCGCGGTTCAAGCTCGGCAGATGAAAACCACAGCTTCCAAATAAAACAACCGAAAAATCCCGACAAAAATAAGAGCAAGGAAAAAGAAATGTTTAAATTACACAAAAACTTTATTTTTTTTTTTTTTTTTTTTCTTTGCTTTTTTTTTCTAGCTCTTTCTCATTTCCACATGCGAGGAGGGGAAAGACCGGTGAGCAAGACATTCGACAACAAGAAAAACGACAAAAGATAAATAGAACCTGCCATCACCATCTCTTTACAAATATATTTCTTGTCTGATTTTTTTTTTATATATATTTCTTTCTTCAATATTATATTCTGTAACTATTCAATCATCACATCTTACATATACCCAAATGTCCACACAGCATTTTGCCCCGCCTCCCACGGCCCCCTCAAAAAAGCCTTTTTTCCCGGGCTTTTGCACCCCCAACGACTCCATTGATCATTCGGATGACGACTCGGATGATGAATTAGAAACTCAACACCAGCAGCGCAAGCCACGCAGCTTTTTCAAAAGTATACACGATCAGATTAGAGAGTCAGAAAACAACTCTGAAAACAACTCGGATGACGAAGACACCTATGCAATCAAAACCCCCAAATCACCACCCATCCCCATTAAGAAATCAAAATCATCGACAAGTTTGCTACTTAAACAGCCGCCAGTGAAAAAGAAGTCGGCTTCTCAAAAATACCTTCTTTCCAAAGCCATCGAGAAGGCACAACTGAGCATTCTTCTCCGCGAGCTTCAGGAGCTGTGAGCGTGCGCTAGAGCGCCTTTTCTGCATTATTTTGTCATTTTAAAAGAATTTGGCCGCCGACGCGCCTAGGTATAACCCTAGACTCGACTTTGAGCATGGCATGAGTTTTACCGGAATTAGGTCCCAACCCTCGGCAAGATAGCTTTGAAAGCGGTGACAGCCGCCAAACCCGAAAAAAACGCGCTTGCCGTCGGCACTAACCGTCATAATGTCAATCGCCGGCAGCGTATCTGAATGGTGGTCGACTTCGGCTGCTGTGTAGAACTGCTTGTTGGTATCCACCCCAGCTCGCAGCTGTGGCCGCGGCTGGTTGGCGATTCCAGCGCGCATGGCAGCGATTTTGGCCTGGTCCAAAACTGGTACAATAGGCCGGTTCACGTCGCTAAGATGCACATAGTGCACAGTTTTAATGTGAGCGGTTTGGATTGACATATTATTTATTTGTGATTTCAGTTGTTTTTAATTTTTTATTTATTAAATTGGTGATGTTTTCATTTTTATATACAGCAACACGGGTTCTAGACTGGGCACTGTTACAAATACACTTAATAATCCGCCGGCCAAAATGGTCAGTCCTGGTCGAGAACGTTTAAATTAGAAAAACAATGCTTTGTAAGTACATGTAATTTTTATGGTACAAATAAATGGCAAACTTGATATTGAATATATCTTGAGTATATCATGATGGTAGTGTTACGATCATGGACTGTGGCCATATAGCTGGCAATCGAAGGAAGAAGAAAAAAGTACGAGGCATTTGTTTTTATCAGATCCTAGATCTCTTAGCAACCGCCAAAGTGATAGCAGCGGGTAATAATTTTTTTTTTTCAATTTTTTTTTTTAATTTTTTTTTTTTAATTTTTTTTTTTTTTTAATTTTTAAACAGCTTGTGCGGGTGCTACTACTACTTGTTTTGTAGAATTTTATTTTATTTTTAGCCAACACAGTTGGGGGTTTGACCCCTTTTACTGGGAGAATGAGCTAGGCACGATCGAATCTAACGTGAACCCACAGCTTAAGCGCGCGTTTCAGCTCAAATGGGATACTTTTATGTTTATACGATAGTAGCAGCAGCGTCCAGCTGAAAAAGATCAAGCGGGAGGGGGGGGGGGGGGTCTGACAAGGGGAATGAAGGAAATGTGACATTGTCCTTTTTTCATGCCATTCATACTGCTTGTTGATGATTCAACCTGGTCGTTGTGCCTGTGTCAATCTACGTAACTCTGCCAAAAATAATAGTAATAATAATAATAATAATGATAACAAAAATAATAATCGAAATAAAGAGGGGCGTGAGGAGACAAAGAGAGGGGGTGAAGGCAGCTACTTTGTTAATCACTGATCATGTCGACAGTGGTGATGCATAGACGAGGGGGAGTAGTAGCTTTGGAAGGAAACAAAGTCCTGCTTGTTTTGGTGGCCTTGGTGGGGGGTTGTGAAAAAAATAAAAAAAATAAATAAAATAAATAAAAATTTTTAATTTTTTTTTTTTTGTAAGACACTTTGATTACAATCTACTTTTAGGTAAAGATACAGACTCCTCCTCTAAAAGGGGCATGTGTTTAGGGCGCGCGGGGTACTCTGTAAGCAAGATGGTGCTGGTGGTGGTTTGTAGACGGCAGTAAAGAGGACAAAGATTGATCCTCTGGGGGTTCTTATCTCCACTACCCTTTGAATAGATGGAACTTCTGATGTTCTGGTATCTACCTAACCAACCCCATAAGAGAATATAGGGAAAATACATAGAAGCTCTAACGATACTGTCAAGGTGACGCTCGCAGCACACGTAAGAGGGCTCGGCATTTGATGGCACCAAGGCCTCCATGAAAAGCTCCATGAGTTGGGGGAACAATGACATATTGACAAACAGCAGAACCTCAAGCTGCACTAACCAAGCGTGCCAGCTTTGAATTTTTCATCTAAATAATATTGCAGGCCTTGTTCTACCGTATTGATGTAAGGGCAATAACCTGATTATCTATCTGTTTGTTCTGCCCGTCAGGCTTGGTAACGCGCTGTTGCTAAAAGCTTGACTGGGAGCTTTTTAAGCTCTCCCAAGTTCCTCGAAAAACACACTCCCCATTTTAAACTCTCTGGGGGGCCAGCCGTGCGCTTGCTGTCCACTACTTTGCCACCCATCCTCTGCCAACTGAACCTGTGCGCGCTTGGGAAACGGGTGCATGATTAAAAAGAGTGATGAGCTACACCACATGTGCAGTTGAACTGTGCGCAGTTTCCATGGAAGGGAGTTCAAGGTGACCATGATTCTTTTTTTTTTTTTACTTAGGACTTTAAACTGGTTTGGATAGTCTGATTCAAAACCTGGTGGGCCATGGCAATCAAGCTTTTGCTACGAAAACCTGGGGGATATAGCGGGCCCAGTTAGTGGTACCCGTTCTAAGCTCGTTGTCAAATGTTTTACAGCAACTGGTGGCTCAACGGTATAATTTCCCGTTATGAACGCTCACATATTCGACTTGAGCTTCTCCTGCAATATGCAGCATGCTACTAAAAAACCCAAATGTCTTTCAGTCGTTCAAACCAGCTGTATATTTCTAGCTGTGGCTGTGTAGCGCTGAGTTTAGTTGTGTCACAAGAGTAAAAAAAAAGCCATAAAATGATTACGAGTCTTAGCACCATCATAAACAAGCCACTTAATAACAATAGGCTAGTCCAGCTGTCAAAAGGAAAATTTGCAATTTTTGATCCAACCAACAATGAGCATTTAGTTTCAATATCACCATGACAAGAATCTTCAGCCTTTACTCCGATTATATTTTTGTTGGTTCTTAGGTCCATTGTTCTAAGCGTTTCTTTGTAAAAGGGGGAGGAATGGGAAAGAAAAAAAAATATTTGAACATTAAATGGCTCGTCCCCGGATGTAAGCGTGGTAACAGCACCCGGGAATATTACTAAGTTGTATGTATACACATTTCTTGCCTTATTTGTGCTGCCAAGCGCTATGATTCCTTCATTTGTCGATTTATCACTCTCTTCCTTGCTCAGAAAACATTTATCATAAGACAAAGCCACTGACTTGATAAGTGCGACCAGGCAGGATTCATGAGCAAGGACGCATGTCCGGGAGCGTGCTTAGAAACACCTGACAGTGCTGGCAGGCCAGGCTGCAACAATAAAGGCAGAGATCTTTTGTTTTTTACTTATTCGCTCTTTCTTCGGGATCTCAACATCTATCCCCAGGTTGTGTGTCCCTGAAAAAAAAAAAAATTCAAAAAATATAAAAAAATAAAAATAAAAGCGCGCTTTTTTTTTATGCTGTCTTCCCAAAACGCCATTACTAAATTTGCTTCCATGTTTGCCTGACACTTCATTCCACCACGAAAAAACAAAATTGCCTTATTTGGCGTGTGTCGCAGATGAACGATGAACTACTGTACACTAGAACATGTTCGTTTTCTATATTGTTATCATTTTTAGGAGACCGGGGTTTCAACCCATATAGAAAGGGTTTTTTTTTGTTGGTATTCACACACTGTTATTGGCTCCTCTGGGGTATCCGCCACCCACGGAGCTATGGATTCCAAGACCTGTCATCCCCATAACTTATCGTACAGTATGAAAAAATGGAATACACGTGTGATTTTTTAAATCCCCAGATTTATATATCTAATGCTCATTAATACCAAATTGTAGTGATACTCGGGGCGCTTTGCACTTTAAAGGGCTAAATCTGAGCCCCACTATCAACTAGCTTGCCCGTTCTATAGCGCTCTAATCAATATTGTTAGATAATCTCAAAAGTGACACATTGAAAGCGTGTTTGCCCAGGAGTCTTGCCAACATGTCCGTTAAAAAAAAAAAAGTACTGTCTCTATTGCAAACTCTCCTTGCCTAGTTTTTCCGGCAAAAAAACTTATCATGCGTGCTACCAAGGTTGCGACTTGTATGTACCCCAACATGATAATATCTGCCTATACCAAACACCACAAATGTAAACTTGTTTAGTTCTGGGGTTTCCAAGAGTGTAGTTGTGCGACCAATCTAACTAATGCAATTGATATTCGGCGGTAAGATAATCAAAGTGGGCCTGGAACACAAGGGCCTATCGACATGAGTTTGGCGATCAATCAATTGCTTGCTCTTCGGAAGCAGCCTGTGCCAGATTTCAAAATATCCCTCAGCAACGCAGCCGCATGTACTGTTTTTACATAACTTACAAAATGTAATATCAGTTAAAAAATATATATAAATAAAACATTTACGATAGCACTGTACATAATGGGTTTTGTTCAATAAGTTAGCAAGTTCATGCATAACGCTTCTCCTGGTAAATTCAGTAATTTCTACCGTCGACATGATTAACTTGAGTTAATTCTTTTTTTTGTTTTTTACCCTTGTAAAAACTCGACCTAGTTTAAATTGGGCTTAAGGGCCATATCGATAGTTCAGCTTGGAGGTTTAGTGCTTGTATGCAGACGCCACAGTGCATTGTGATGGACGCCTGACCTATCACAATAGGCCATTTTTTGTTGCGGCTTTGTGTTTTGTGTTACGGCCGTTGCCGACTTCCGGGGCAAGCCTGTAGCCGACCAAAAAAAAAAAAAAAAAAAAAAAAAGAAAAAGAAAAAGAAAAAGAAAATGCGTGTCCAATTGGCTTGCATGACTTTTAAATTATACGTTGTTATTTTAGTCGGGAGGTAGACCCGCCGCCGTTTTCATGCTGAATTAGTACGTGCTACCGTGGAATCCCGTCGCACTGACCAAATGCAGAGACAGAAAGAAAGTGCTTTCAGTGCGACTTAGGACTTGTAAGATTTGTGGTGACATTACTTGTGTAACTCACATATCACAAGTCACATTACTCTTGTCATCCTGCGCGATGGTCACTGTATTGTCAAGTATAATTTCACTACCCACGTACGTGTTTACAAGCAAGCGAGTTTCTACTTTTTTTCTTTTTACGTTTTTCTTTTCGTATACAATAGTTTTCAAGTAATTGAAATGGAGACCCCTTTTTTCAATTATACACTGTGAGATTGGTAGAGCCTAAAAACCAGTCGCAGTTCGTGGACGGCCGATTCCAGGTTTCGCCAATTGAACCTTATAATTAACAATGTGTAAGCAGGGTCTTGGGCTGTTGAAAGTTTGAATCAGACTGTGGTCCGTGATATTACCTCCTCCTCCTCTTAAGCAAGCTAGTCCATATGCCCGTTCTAAGCCCTGGAAAGATTATTAATGACATCACAACCTGGCAATGTCTAAGCCTGTCCTGCTGGCTACGGATTTTGCAAGTATTGGGAGAGCAAGCAGCAGTCCTGTCCAATCCCCGATCTCGGTCTTGACAAATGAATGCTCTAACGAGGTTTTTTTTTTGTTACAGTTTGCGCGCTTGTATTACAAAAACCTTCCATATTGTAAAGCAGGAAAATATCACTTTGCCTAGAGATAGACACCAGTACAGCTGCGTCATTTCATTTCACCCTGTTTTAAGGTCTTGGTATTCTTTTTTTTTTTATTATTATTAATTATGGTGTCGTGTTTCCAGGTGTTTATTGTTGTCTCCCCACGTTTTATGGTTCCAAAAAGAAAAAGTCCCAAATAGGGATGTTTTGCGGCTGAACGCGGGGTAAATTGCTCCAGATAAGTTCTGTCTTAATACCTCCATGACCCAACAATGTTTCAATTGTTTTCAATGAATCAAGATAGATAACTTGCATGGTCTACTACTCATTTTTTTATTCATTCATTTTGGCTTGAGAGTTGAATACATGTGCTGGCTGGGTCCCGAGTGTGTTTTGCGATTATACTGTGCCTGCCCAAAAAAAAGAGAGAAAAAAAAAAAAGAAAAACCGCGCAATTAGAAAGTTTTAACTAACTACACGAGTAACACTTATCAGGTCTGAGTCAAGTGAAACGTAAACAAATACAAAATAGTGTCACAATGTGCCGTCACAGGCCTCAGCGGCAATGGCTGGTGCACAGTTTGCACGTTGATTTATGTATTGATCACCTGCTTGTAGTGGTTCAGGCCATGAAAAACGTGCTACAGTTAGTAATTTCAACGCTACAACAGCCTAGGATTCAAAATCTGGATCCTGCCGTGCTCTTCTTTGGGTCCAATACACGGGCAGTTTTCGAGAGTTGGTGAGGTGTGTGTATGGTCCAACTCAGCGAAATATTGTTTTGGAATTATTACCTGATGTTTCGCAGAGAATACAAATTAAATTAGCATAAGAAAATAAAAAAGAAAATAAAAAACCGGTACCATGCAATCCTACTGTCGGCAAAAGCGGCAAGGAAAGGAAAGCAAGTTTGTATAGGTGGTGCAAACTCCATAATATTCAAAGGGAGTCACGAAGAAGATGCACGCGCAAAACCCAGATGGAGTCCGACTTTAGTGATATCCGTGTCGGGCCTACTAATACGGCAAGGACAAGTGGGTTTTGTCAGTTCAAGTCTCGCCCTGTGTCCACGTTAGTTTTTTTGTTAAATCACGACCCGCTAAACAAGCTCTTAATTAAAGCTCAATTTAAACATTTTTGAGTCCTTGTCTATGGGTGGGTTGCAATCAGGTGCATGATTTCAAATTTGAAATGTCCTTCAGTACACACATTATGTCATCTTGAATAACTATGGTAAAAGATAACATTTTCTGGGTAAAATATCATGGATAATTAGGGAGTTTAGCTGTCATATATGACCTCTACTTTGCTTAGTCCAGTTCACTGAGCCGTTTTGCATGCTTAGAAATACAAATTAATATGGAAGGTAAACTTGTTCAGTTATTATGATAGTAGCAACTGCTAATCACCGTACATGCGAGCAAAGAGTTGCCGGGGTTTCTGGGCTCTTATTCTTAGATTTGAACTAAAACTATACGAATAATAGGCCAAACAACTTTGAAATGAGCTGATGATTCGTTGACCTTTTCCTATGCTTGTTGTCAGTCTCCACCACTCCCCGCTGTGAGCAACCAGCCGTGCCCCTGTTCAAACTGCCATAATATTTTACTTTCTAACAGTGATCATCATAGATGGATAATCAGTTTATTGTCCTTATATATAATGGCTACAAAAAAAAATTATAAAAGAAACTGACATGCAAGTGGTGATCATCACTCAAAAAGGTTATTGGCGGCTGAGCTGGGAATAGTTTGAAAACAGTTGTTTTGTAAAGGTACTTCAAAGGCTCCCAGTCCGTGCCTTTTTCCGGGAGGATTTTTGTTTGTGGTTACCTTCGTCTTGGCTCCCCGATTCGGATGCCGCCAGCCTCCACGGAACAAATGGCATTGATATTATTATTTTTTGAGAAATATATAAGGTTGCCATTGCCCGTGTTTCTCACATAAGGTTTTTTTTTTCTCGGTCAACCGCAAGGCCAAGCTTCACACTGTTTAGCGGCAAAAAAAAAAAAACAGTAATTTCTATTGTCGCACATACAGCAAAACACTATAGGTTAACAATATCAGTAATAATTAACGATAACTAGTCTATTCAAGGTGCGGTCATTAATTTCGATCTACGCAATTAGACCCTGTTGTATTATCAGCCACTGACCTACGACGGGCCCCAGATTGGTTCACGACTTGGTGTAAATTTAAACAACTCACGTAAACACGTGAGCGAAAAGGCGCAGCTGGGTGCTTGCAATTTCCCTACTATGAAGTCTAACGAGCTGAAGTAGTTAAAACGAATGTTACGAGGATTAATGTAGACGGAAAGCAGGAGGATTCACGATACTGACCAGAACCTGGTAGGTCGGTTAAGCAATTAAGCTACAGGACAGCATCAACCGTAATTTGAGTCCAATGATTACAAGCCTCAAGCCAGAACACCACATAGCCAACTATCGGATCAAGAATTTGCCATGATAGCGCCACTCTTATTATGACAGATATGAGACGGTGCAACAAGGCGCTGTATGTAAACGTTAGAGTCCTCTTGCAGAACCCATGTAATGAAAAAAAAAAAATCGAACGTTGGAGATTTTACTACAATGCCAGGGAAGCTGAAGCAAGCAAAAGTGAGTTAGGACTTGACTATAACTTGAGTGTTTAATTTTTATTTCTTTATGTAATCCTAGCACATATCCAATGAAAAATTAAGAACATGTAACGACAACCCTCGTCCGCAGCCAATGGTCCACACAAAACTAACATCAGTCTTAACACATAAAGCTTAACCACCTAAGTCCGAAGGTCTCCATCCATAGCAACACATACAAAGTTTTTATATAAGGCGACCTCAAATACAGTTTGTTGAGCCGAGGTGCATTGAGGTCATAGGGCGCGTCGTGACGGGGTAGAATGCTAAGAAGAGATGGTTACTATCCAGAGGAGAATCTCACTTAGGCGACCGGGGATCAATCCTCGAAAAAAAAAAAAAAAAAAAAAAACTATCACCTTCTTTCCGTTGAGACTTAGTCCAAAAGCACCATTGTTGCTAAACTCCCGGAACGAAAAAGCTTTCTAGTACTCAACGACATCTATCTTCACCAACATTTTGCTAAGATATAGTCCAAAAGCCTTATCGCAGCTAATGCGTTACATTACTAGCACTTCTTTTACGTACACTGTCAATAGGGTCTTTACTGAGATTACAATAAGCCTGAAAACAAGCTTACGATTTCACTGCTACTCCCCGATATACGTAGTCGATATCTGCATTGTCAGAAATAAGCATAAGATAGACTTAACTAACCCAAGGCTAGAAGTTCTCTACATTCATGTAACCCCATAAATCCTATTAAATTGAACGTGGACTATGATCCAATTTCTGCATGTCCACCATTCACCTCAGGATTCTGAATTCACTCCCGTACCGCATAATGGAAAAGACCTAGTACTCCTTACATTGGACTTCTGTTTTGAACCCTAAACTTTGTAATCTCGTTCTTGTTATCATCACGTTATAAAAAATAAAAAATTCTCATAAGTTTTCAGTAATAAATTATGCTTGATTGGAAGTTGAAAGGCAGAAACCAACATTGAAATGACCGATGACCAGACGGACAATCAACTCAGAGTAAAAAACATAGAGATAAAGACAGGCAAAACGTTACAATCCTATAAGAGTGACAAGAAGGTGACAGTCAAGAACAAACCAAACAAGAGTAGCGCTCGCAAAGCCGATGCGCCAAAGTGCACTCACACGGTGACGGAGAAGGACTATTATACGCACACTACCATCAAATACCTAGGAAGGACATATAGTAAGCCACGAAGAATCCAATAAGATATCACGGTAAATACAGGCGTAGAGGAGAGGAGCTTCAGCATTACTGAAGTCAGATGAGATGACCATGAGAACTCAGAAATAATGGTCAAACTTGAAAAAGAATTATAGACAGCAAGACTAAATAATGTGAAGAGCATGCGTCCATGTCGGTAGCAAGTATTAACAGGGCGCAAACAACTGCGGATGATGTAAAGATCCACGCTGAGAAAACCAACAGAAAGACCGAAGAGCTCGATAAACAGTATGAAGGCAAGTTAGTTAAGGCAGCATTAGCATTGGAGGCCAAAATTTACAGGAAAAGGGAGACATTGAAAGAAAAATTGATAATTTTGAATGGGGTGAATTGATAAGACATTATAGATGGATGAAGTGAAAAGTATAAAATTAATGATATTTGCGTTATAGAATTCTAAATAAAAGGAGTTATGCAAATAGAAAAATACAAGTATTTATAAACTTAGGATGCCAGTCTCATAGAGACAAATGTTTTTCAAATCGTATATCTTCTTTGTATGTCTTTTTGTTATATAATTTATTTTTACCTATTTGATGTAAGAACAATAAACTGATTATCCATCTATCTACACTGTTAATATTGTACAGTTTCTTGACAGTTGACTTTTACAAAGATAATTTGTACCTGTTTCATTCCAATAATGTGGGAACAATGGTTCATTTGCCTAGTTCATTAGTATTTCACCTATCAGTGTAGATATAAAAATATCTGAAATGTTTGGTATTCTGCTTATGATTATAAGTCAGTTTAGCTTCAAAAGTACCAAATAAATCGGGTTCAATTTTCCTGGGTTTGTGAATGGTAATTATCTAGATAGATAGAAAATCAGTTTATTGTTATTACATCAAATAGATACAAATAAATTATATAACAAAAAGACATACAAAGAAGATATGCGATTTCAAAGGCGTTTGTCTCTATGGGACTGTCAAAATAGCGGTTTTCACAAAGCTTCATGAGATTTCTTATCGCAATCATAATTTGACTGCTTCCAAGGTGGATACTTGCTCCAATATTTGTCAAAGAAATTCCTTTCAAAGTACACGAATAATATCAAGATAAAAAAAATTTTTACTATACATTTCTAATCAAGTTATTTTTGATCAAAAAATAAGCCCTACGGGGGGCTCGAACCCCCAACCTTGTGATGACTTTGATCCTGGAAATTCAGGTAGTAAGAGTCACACGCTCTACCGATTGAGCTAGCAAGGCAACTTTTTGTTTAGGATATTTTAAACCACATAAACTATCATATATATGATTTTGCTATTCTAGCCACATTTTTCTAAAAAATCATTAGTATTCCTTTAAAAAAAAGCTTTATATCTTTAATAAGCATGTAAAAATGTAAAGGTTCTTTCTGGGGTTTAATCTGACCCAAATACTCAGGTTGCTATCAAAGTGGTGAAAGTAGAGGAACGTGGAAGAAAAATGCCTCAAAACACGGACAACAACAACAAAACCGACGAAACCGGTACACCCGGACTTGCAACCGGAT
>QQZM01000101.1:33360-44279 GCA_013365045.1 Geotrichum candidum | reverse complement strand
CTTGATCCGGTTGCAAGTCCGGGTGTACCGGTTTCGTCGGTTTTGTTGTTGTTGTCCGTGTTTTGAGGCATTTTTTCTCAAGTATCCATGTGCTAAGGGTCCAAACATTCGATGGCGCCGAATTAATATTAACCAAGTCCGTGACAACAAGGTCCGTCAATGTATTGGGAGCCCATATTTGCTCTTCTGTTACTAACAAGTGATATACTCAACTTAAACTAAACTAAACAATTTGATCATACTTTGGCCTATTAGTCAATACCAACACATTTTTATCATATTGTATCTTCAATGTAAGCTAAATTCTTATACCCTTATCACTGTCCGATATAGTGTAACGGCTAGCACGGTTCGCTTTCACCGAGCAGTTCGGGGTTCGATTCCCCGTATCGGAGTTTTCTTTTTTTTGAAAATAAAAATCATCAATTAAGACAAGCACCATGTGATGCGTTTGTTTAAGTAGATTGCAAACATCTATCATTATTGAGAGCCTAAATGCAATCTCCATTTAAGGACATTGTGAAGAATATCAGCCAGCTCAATAACCATTTAATGTAAGGACAATAAAATGATTATCTATCAATCTATCTAGCTTCAGAGCATTGAGAAAGGTGTGTAAATGACCAGAATCGATGTACACAGAGATAAAATTTGACAACAAACTAGGGTTTACCCACTTCAACAAGAAAAGAAACTTCGCAGATATTGATGAAATATCGCTGGTGTTCCCCTGCAGGAGGAGGCGATTACACCAGATCAAAAAGTGAAACTCCTGGGAATTATCCTGGGCAAAAGGCTGGAGTTTAAAGTCCATACCAGTGATGTGGTGAATAGGTCCAAGCCCGAACATCGCATTGTCTACGGTCGCGATAAGGTATGCCTACGATAGTCTCAGTCTTGACGAAGGATATTTGGTGGAGCAACATGAGCTAGCACATGAACTCCCAAGTTCCTACTACATGAGAATAAAGAAGACAAACATCCGTTGGGGGCTTTATTAGAGACTGCAAGGCCGAAAGAAATCATTGAAACTGGTTGGGACTTGACTAAAGCTTTAGTATTTATATTTGTTTATGTAAGAGTAATAAATAATTGATGAGGAAAAGAACCAAAAAACCCTATTTATTTCGGCAAGGTGTGCATCATCACAAGCCGTACCAGCATGAGTAAAACCGCGTCTTTTGTTCTTTTGTTAGAATTTTGTGGTTGCTACGGAAAGAAATTGAAAATCACAAAAGAAGAAAGAAGAGACTGAATGTTAAAGACGATCAGGCAACTTTATTTTTTTTTTTATTTCAACCTTTTATGTGAGCCCCACCTGCTCACCAGATCTCTTTAAAGCCACCACTTGGACCTTTTCTTTTGCCTTCTCTTTAAAACCAACAACTCAGTCCATTTCAATTCCCTTTCCTTTTGCTCTTTTCTTTAAAGACCAACACAATCCACTTTCATGAGAAGAACCTTCTACATATACGTGTTTCTTTTGGGTTTGCTCTACTGGCTGTTATCTTTCCGCTCTAAAATGTCTACCAATAACACAAACACACTCCAAGTTGCCATCATTGGCAGTGGTCTTGCAGGCCTCACCACAGCTCTTTCTCTAGCCGAATCGGGCAAAGTCCACAAAATCCATTTATTTGAGAAGGAGGGTGTGTTGGGCTTTGCCTCCAACAGTAATAAGGCATCGTCTGGTATCAATGGCGTATTAACTGCCGCGCAGCAGGCACTTGGCATTGTCGACACAAAGGAAGAGTTTTATAGCGACACGCTCAAGTCTGGCAAAAGCCTAAATGACCCTGTGCTAGTGCAGGAGCTCATTGACAAGAGTAAAGCCGCCATTGAATGGGTCAATTCTCATTCAGCAGAAGAGCTCTCAAATGTTGCCAAGCTGGGTGGTCATTCCCACCGCCGTACTCATCGCTATCCAACTGGATCTGTTGGTTACTCCATGATAAAAGGGCTTACAGAAAGGGTTTTAAATGATTACAAGGATATTGTCGAAGTACATCTCAAGAGCCAGGTTACTAAGCTGGTCCCAGATGCCAATGGTGCGATCCAGGGCTTACAGTATACCGTGGGCGACAACAAAGATCCCATTGATCTTTTGGTAAACAACGTGGTGCTGGCCACCGGCGGCTTTTCTCAAAACAGGGATCTACTACAAAAATATGGAGGTGCTAAGCTGCAAGGTCTTCCATCATCTAATGGCGTTGGCACTACTGGTGATGGTCTGCAATTGACCAAAGACTTGGGTGTCGAATTAGTTGGAATGGAGTTTGTCCAGATTCATCCAACCGGGTTTGTCAACCCAGATGATCCTACTAATACACATAAGATATTAGCGGGCGAGGTACTGCGTGGGATTGGTGGTATTCTTATCAACAACCAGGGTGAGCGCTTTGTAAACGAACTTGACACACGCGACAATGTATCTACCAAAGTCATTGCTGAGCAGCAGCAAACTGGTGGATCCCAGATCTATATTGTTGTACCTGGTGAAATTGCTGATAAGGAAATCCCAACTCACTTGAAGTTCTACTCATTCAAGAATCTGCTAAAGGAAAAGCCGTTGTCAAGTTTTTTGAAACCACCAGCACTAGCGACTCTTAATTCTGAGTTTGCGAGTATCAATAAGTTGAAGGGATTATCTGCAGACCGCTTTAATCGTACTGATTTCAATGGCCAAACGTACTCTAGTTCTGGACGTTTCTACGTTGGTCAAGTAACACCAGTTGTCCACTTTTGTATGGGTGGAATCAAAATCAACACCGAGGGCCAAATTCTTCGCAGAGCTGGTGGTGTCCCAGTTCCAGGCCTCTACGGAGCAGGCGAAGTAACTGGCGGTGTCCATGGCGCCAATAGACTGGGAGGCTCATCACTACTAGAGTGCGTTGTGTTTGGAAGAAAGATTGCACAGACACTTTTGTCTAAGCTCTAAACATAAAAGAGATTTTTTGTGATTAAATGTATAGTACTTCATAGCAGTTATATTTTTTTTTTACTTTCTTATTTTTTGTTGTTGTTGTTTTTTGGTATTAATTTGTTGTTAATTTTCTTATTTTGTCTTGTATTGTGAAGAATATATGTCTGTCATATCCTTTCACAGCCTTGCCCACCTTCCACAAGTGGGACATTGAAAAAGTCTTTCTACGTAATTGTGATACAAGTACATTGTTGGCACAATATTTTTGTTATTGAGAATTTGTAGATCAATCTAAAGATATTACTGGTTGTATAATTACTTGGGTTGGTTTATTTTTCAGATTTTCTTTCAAGCAAAGAGTCTTGTTAACGGCTCGAAACTTGATGGTGCCAAATTGCTAAATTGTTCGTGAATAACTCCAAATGGGGAAATTAAGCTGAGATACATAGGGTCTAGTAAATTAAAGATTTATATACAGAATCTCAACAGACTTCTTGAACTGAGAAAAAGAATATTAGCAAATCTACAGAGAGGTTATGAGGGTTTAGATACCACATCAAAACTATTCTTGGTATTGAAAACTAGTTTCTTTGAAATAGTTTTTTGATTTGGTTCATTGATTTGTAATGATTCAAAGGTTTAAGAAACAAGCCAATTTAACTATTACAAAACTGCTGCTCTGCAGTAATTAATTATTACAGTAAAATTGCTTGGCAAACACCTATAGAAATATTTTTTGGTAACATAAGTTGGGAGGGTGGGGGTTCCAGAGATGGCATTTAAGGGTTATAGGAGCACAAGTGATGGCTCTGTAATGTACTTGATACTCAGCTGA
The DNA here is from genome assembly GCA_013365045.1 of Geotrichum candidum. Lineage (NCBI taxonomy): Eukaryota > Fungi > Ascomycota > Dipodascomycetes > Dipodascales > Dipodascaceae > Geotrichum > Geotrichum candidum. The sequence continues at coordinate 40,521 of QQZM01000101.1, read as the reverse complement.
CTACTTTTTCTTTTCAAATTTATTCGAGTAATTTCTTTTTAATTAGCAATGAGATTTTGATAAATAATACGTTTTCTCATTTTGTAACTTGTCTTTATCAAACAAAGTCCAATAATTCATTGACTAACCAAAGTCTACATTCTCAGGAACATACCAAACATTTAAATATCTCTACTAGGGTTTGACTTATACTGTTTTGGTGCGCAAGAGGGTTTAAAAAACTGAGTGATTGGGTCAGATTGAACACTTTTATGTAGTGAGACTGCAAAGCTAAAAAAAAATAGTCGAAGCCAGTAAAATAACTTGGGACTTGATTAAAGTATTTCATTTGTATTTGTTTATATAAGACTGATAAATAACCGATGAGGGAAAATAAAAGCCAACATAAAGCACAAATAGCTGTGCCCTTTCTTCTCACCCCTACTTTGTCATCCATACCTTTTCGGTATGAGTGGAGAGAAAAGGCACAAATAATATCCTACCTCATATCGTATGGATACTACATGAGGTTGAGTTTGTAATATTTCCTGTTTAATGGAACATTATAAGCTTACAAATAGGTGTATTTCTTTTTGTTTTTATAATTTTCTAATATATTTTCTATAACACATATATCTTTAGTTTCATACTTTTATATTTCTACTCTGTTTTCTACATACATTTCACCGATAGTAACAGTTTTATTCGCAAAATTCCGACACTATTGTTGTACTTTATTTATTTATGTATCTATTCATTCATTCATTCAATTCTTTTTTTTTGTTTATGAGTAAGTAAAAAAAAAGTCATAGGTGCTGCTCTCAAAACTTGAAAAATGCAATTCGGGTTGATTCAATAGGATTCCTGTTGACTTTCATAAAGATAACTAAAATATACAAAAAAAAGATGTATCGACTATAAGAAATTTTTTGATTTGCAAACATTTTTTGTTACACTCGATTAATGGGAAATGAAGTGTGGATTTTCTGTTGCAAAGCTGCGTCCATATTAGATTTGATGATCTGTACCCATGACTCGACAAATGATAGGACTTGTAGGTGACCTCATCCAATACTCAATTGCAAGAGTGTGAATATGTGGTGGTAAAAACCAACAAATGAACAAAAAAAGAGCATGCATAACAAGATTCATACCACAATGGTTCTTACGTAGAGTACTTGTAAATCTGTTTTTATTCTTGGTTACTTTTCTAAATGTACTAAACAATATGGATTATACAGTCACCTACTTTTTCCATATTCCAAGCACCAAGCGTCGTACCAGAGTGAGATCTGAGTTGTTCAAAGTTTCCCTTGTATCGTCTCGTGTCGAGTTTTATACAGCTTTACCTGTATCGTTTGTAGAGTACTTTTATTATTGACAACGATGACCAGTATTTAGGTAAGCATGAGCTTATGGCTGTAATAGAATCAAATTTCAACTGAGTTTCAATCAATCTGGTATTTTTTTTTCAATTACATTATTACACGGATATTATTGATGGGACTGTATTGTTCAGTATTTTAAGAAACATTGAATATTTCTGTTCTCGGTTAAAAATATACCCATCACATGCTTCCCTATAACACAACTTTTGTTCCGAGTGAAGACCACCGTGTGCTATAAAAAGCAAATGCCGTTCTAAGAAATAACATTTGAAAAAATAAACGATACGCGTTGTGGGAGTTATTCAATCATCCGAACTAGGGTTTTGTTGACAGTTTGTTTGGTGAAATGGAGTACCACTCCCAAGTCCGGTTGAGCATTCCTTGATCAGTTTATTAAGGACAATATTGCCGGGTTATTTGATTCCAACCAAAACTTGAACTTTACGAATCTTGGTTTTCCCGGTTTGTTATCGTGTCAAAATAAACATTGCAAATAGTCCTAGTTCTAGATAACTGGGATATTCCCAGACCTGTCACTATAAATTTTGATTTTTTATATAGTTGCTTTTTATACTCCATAAACACTTGTATATATGTTTTCAGACAAAACTGATAAATATATCTTGTTTCTCACAAACAAGAATGAATGTAAGATTAATTTACCAATATCTAACAATATGTATATGCCATTAAGAATACCGTATTTTTTTTTAAATAAGGGATTGTTCTAAATTCATGGGATTGCACTCCATTTCCGATAGAGTTTATTTTGGAACGTGTTTAAGCTGGATTATTCTTTTGGGAGAAAGAAATTAATTTACGTTTATATCTGGCGCTACTTGAAGTGAGCTGAGTCAACATGATTCGTGGTAGTTGACGGGTATTAATAATTAAACCGAAAAACTTTATTTTTATTTTTTTTTTTTTTTCCCAAACAGCAACCATTCCCACACAGGAGCCTTGTATTTAACAGCCTTGCATTAATAAATCAATTTATCAGTGTGAAAACATTGCTAATCACTCCCCGAATAGATTTTGATTTCAAATTTCCACTTGTAGTTTTGTTTAGACTGTGTCAAATGCCACATCTAATTTGAACTACATTGAAATTAATGACACAAGTTTTAATAGCAGTATACATTTGTTGACTTTAACGACGTAAGATGTTTCACTTTTTATTGTTGAATTTAACACCATGGTTTTGGCCTACCAGATAGAAATAGCTTGGATATAAAAATTTATACTATCAAAATGCTGTTTAGTTGTAACCTTAGGCGGGATTTTGAGCAAAAGATTCTATCAGAGCAAAGATGTTGGCCTTGGTGGTTTTGGTTTTTCTTAAAGCTTCTTTGGTACATGATAGCTATGTGTTCCGGGTCAGTGGATTACAAATAGATCGATCTTATCCAGGATTTCTATTTGTAATGTTCCTAGTGGTGTATTCAGCAGAAAATAAAGCACCATTCTCCATTCTTGGAACTAAAAAAAATTGTTAAGAGGCATCAAAGACACCATCATGTGTGTTTCTTCATTCTATTATCATGAAAATCTGGCTTAGAAAAATAGAATATACAAGAAAAAAAAACATTCTTTTATATGACAAAGCAATAACCCAGTATCAATAGTGGTGGATTATCTACGCATTAAAAGACTAGTGATTTTTTGAAATTAGCCAACTAATTATAGTCAAAGTTTTTAGAGAAAAAACAGAATTTATAATGATGGGGGACCACCATTTTATTACAACCATTATGGGCTTTATGGTGATTCTCTGCCAATTTAATTTCATCTACTATTATCCTCGGTTGGTTGCAACAACTTCAGCATTCATTACAAATGATATCTGACAAACATATCATTAGCAAAAAAGCTATATTGCTACTGTTATAATTTGAAATGCAATAAAAGATTGTAACATTCTTTACTTCCACTTTCATTATAAATAGTTTTTTTTTCCCGTCTCCTATGTTTATTTTTTCTATCTAATAAGTCATTCACAGAAACACAACCTACAAGCATCCCTGCATTAACTACTAACTATGATCGATACAATCACCAACTCAGTGCTTGGACACATTTTAAACTATATTTCCAATCATAAGCTTTTTCCTCACCCTGAAGAAAAATCTTCATTTGTTGTTCCCGAAAAATACCTTTCTTCAAGCGCCAATAACAGTAGGCGTAGCAGCGGATACGAAAAGAATAACACATACATTCTCGAAAAGAAGGAGTCAAATAATATTTCAGCCGCTGACCAGCCTTCAAGTGAAACTGTAGCAGAGATCTCCAACACAATAATCAATTCTGCCTTCACAGACCTGGAGAAAAACTCAAGAAATGACGAAGAAGAAAATAACGAAGAAGTCATTGACATTGCAAAAGACAAAGGTTATATCGTGGTTGATTGGTACGGCGATGATGACCCTGAGAATCCTCAAAACTGGTCAAATTTCAAAGTTTGTTGGATTCTTGGTCTCACTGGTCTACTATGTCTCGCCATTTACATGGGCTCTTCGGTCTATACTCCTGGTGTTGCCATGATGATGGAAGACCTCAATACTACACAAGTTAAGGCCATCTTGCCTTTGACTTGTTTTATTCTTGGATATGGTATTGGGCCAATGTTTCTGTCACCACTTTCAGAGCACCCTCCTTTTGGCCGGACTTACATTTACGTTGTCACGCTTTTTATTTTTGTTGTTATACAGATTCCTACTGCGCTGGCAGATACAATTGAGAAAATTGTTGGCCTACGTGTAATTGCCGGTTTCATGGCATCCCCGGCTTTATCTACTGGTGGTGCTACTATTGGAGATGTAGTGCACCCAAACAACTTGTACAAAGGCTTGGTTGTGTGGGCGCTGTTTGCATTTTCAGGTCCAGCTTTTGGTCCTCTTATTGGTGGAGTTATTACTCAGCTTGTTAACTGGCGCTGGACCTTTTGGTTTTTGTGCATTTTATCTGGTGCTGTCTTGGCTCTTCTTATCATCTTTCTTCCTGAGACCAATCATGACACTATTCTTCACCGACGTGCTGCAAGACTAAGAAGACTCACAGGCAATGATAAAATCAGATCCAAATATGAGATTGAGCAAGAGACCAACACCATCAGTGTTTCTGACCTAGCCAAGGAAACTTTATGGCGCCCCATTTTCATTGCCTTTTTTGAACCCATGGTTCTTGCGCTTAATATTTACACTGCCTTTATCTACATCATTGTCAACTCTTGGTTTGAGGCATTCCCCATTGTGTTTGAAGGTATCTATCATTTTAATCTTATTGAGAGTGGTGTTGTTTATGTTTCTGTCATTCTCGGTGCCATCATTGGTGCGTGCATTTACCTTTACTGGGTTGGACAAATTTCTCGCGACCCAAATCTGGCCATCGAGAAATTTTTAAAACCAGCAATGCTTGGTTCACTATTTCTTCCTGTTGGTCTTTTTATTTTTGCTTGGGCCTCTAGTCCCAAGACGCATTGGATTGCCCCCTGTATCGGTGCATTTATATTTTGTATCGGTGCTCTCAACATTTTTCAGGCTATCTTTAACTATCTGGGTCGCGGGTTCAGTCGCTACATTGCATCTGTGTTTGCTGGTAACTGCCTTATGCGCTCTTGGTCTGCAGCGGTGTTTCCTCTTTTTGTTTCGCCCATGTACCACAATACTGCAATTAAGGATTTCCCTGTTGGCCCTGGTGGATCAATTCTTGCTTCAGTATCAGTGCTGATGATTGCCATTCCATTTGTGATTTACAAATTTGGCGTGTCACTTCGTGGCAGATCTAAATATGCCAACTAATTTGGTGCATTTATTTAAAGCATAGAAATTTTTATTTATTGATTGAAGTATTGAAGTAAGATAGTAATCGTCATAATATGTTTTTTATTTATCTTTTCTTTAAATTTGGCTTTCCTTAAAATGTTATCTTAAGAAATACTTAAGTGGAACTAGACCTTAATATTTCTATAATAATCTCTAATAACACCAGGTCCCAGAAGTTTAAGACCAACAATGGCTCATCATTCCACAACGAGACAACTGTTTATGATCTATAAAGTCCGAAAGAAAATACACATGTTACTCCTAGGCTTAAAAAAGTAGACAATCTGTAACGGGGCGGGCTTGACTAACCCAACCATCATTGGTTCTAATTTATAAATTCTATTTCATGTTTGTACTTTATCAACAGTAATAACCAAGCTTTAAATACCACTTTTAACTTAACCATATTACTTGTATTACAGCTGGTGAACATAAGAATGAAAGAGATTCATGGCAGATTTGCCATCCGAGCTTTTCGTGTTGTGAGTCCGAGAAATCCTATATGACAACTAGCCAATCGCAATAAGCCAGCAGAAGGTGACCTTAAAAGGCTGTTTGCTAGAGTTAAGCAAATAAATAATATTGATGATGACAAATATTAGAGCAAGTGTCCACCATGCAAGCAGCCAAAATATGATCACAATGAGAAAATTTATGAAGCTATGTAAAAGCTGAAAAGAAGTTTGCATACTGCTTCACGAAAAGAATGGCAAAGAAACTATGATACACCAAGTGAACCCAGTCATTACTACTCCATCGTAAAGAGAGGGTTACATGGAGGGCAGTACCCTAATCTACTGAAACCTTTTATAAATAGTGTACCTTTTCATAACTTTAGTAAGCCATTTCAGCTTTGTACAGGCCATGGTGTTTTGGGAAAGTATTTCCAAAAGAGAGCAACCAAGGAACGAAGTCATAATTGCGAATGTGGTCAGCTGGAAACAGTTGAACACGTCCTCAATGAGTATCCTCTGCATCCCGCAAAGCGAGAAGTGTTGAGAAAAGTTTCCCGGAACTTGATCTCAAGATTCCTCTTGATACCAAGAAGGGCCTTGGTGCGGTAGTCAAGTTAGACACATTACCTCAACTACTTTGCTGATGGTTCGCTTGATCAAGCAGCTTGTTAAGGTTTCACTGAGTGTCAATCTCTAGTATTGTGCTATTGAGTGTTATATATCTCAGATTTCCTTTAGCACATGGATACTTTCATAGAGAATTTGGCACCATCGAACGCCTAAACTCATAACGCGCATTGATACCGCTACCTTGACAGTCTCATAGAGACAAATACCTTGGAAATCACATGTCTTCTTTGTATGCCATTTGCTATATAATTTGTTTGTAACCATTTGACTTGACAAAAATCTGACTTTCTATCTATCTACTTGTATCATGGGATGTATTGTTGAGCCCTCACGGAGGCCTTAGTGCGCACTTCATTCATGCATACAGATATTAGAATCTGAGATAATGACTTATGACATAAGTCTTGCGAGAATAATCAGAATCCTTCTTGATTAATTAGTCTAGAGAGGTTATTCGGGAGATTGAAGTTGGCCAATGTCCCTCAAAACACTCCTATTCAGTTAAAATAACCTCGCCTTGAATTACTGCTACGAGATGGGCCAATTCCATCTTTCTAATCTTCATTACCTCTGTGAGAATGAGTTGCCTAAATTAAGTTCGTATATTGAAGCCTTTCCTAGGGATTCCTTCTATTATAAACTATTGAAAACATGATGAAGAAAATCCAACTTGACTAACATTCATAACTAACTGATGATACTTGATGTTGGGATAATATTCTCTAGTAGTCTTACAATTTATCAATAGATATAGATAGATGATCAGTTCCAATTCATTAATATATATTAACAACCAATCATATCACCCCCTTTAGATAGATAGATAGATAGATAGATAGATAGATAGATAGATAGATAGATAGATAGATAGATAGATAGATAGATAGA
>QQZM01000101.1:3244-32979 GCA_013365045.1 Geotrichum candidum | reverse complement strand
AGATAGATAGATAATCAGTTTATTGTCCTTACATCAAATAGTTACATACAAAATTACAAAACAAAACGATATACAAAGAAGACATGAAATTTCAAAAACATTTGTCTCTATGAGACTGGCAAAGTAGCGGTGTCAGCGCGCGCAATGAGTTCAGACGTTCGATGGCGCCGAATTCTCCATGAAAGTATCCATGTGCTAAGGGAAACCTGAGATACATAACACCCAGTAGCTCAGACCATCATAAAGACTGATGTTCTTGAAAAAAAAAAAAAATTTCCTCAACTAATTTCTAATTTTAATTTTGTAACACCTTACTAAATTTTGGAGTCATTAAGAATTATTGTCCTAAATGGTGTAATTTTGCCAAACGGTTATTACCAGTATATTTTTTCATCCTATTCTTTGAATAAAACCTAAGTACTTAAAACTTTATGACCGTCCGATATAGTGTAACGGCTAGCACGGTTCGCTTTCACCGAGCAGTTCGGGGTTCGATTCCCCGTATCGGAGTTTTTTTTTTGGTAAAAACGAAACATTAAAGTTGTTAGTCCTAAAGAAATGCCTTTGAAATCATATGCCTTCTTTGTATGTCATTTTGTTATATAATTTTATTTTGTTACTATTTTGATGTAAGGAAAATAAGCTGATTTTTTATCTATCACACCCAAATTTCAAGTTTCCATTAGCACATGAAGATATTCATGGAAAATTTGGCACCATCGAACGTCTGAACTCATAACGCGCGCTGACACCGCTACCTAGACCGTCTCATAAAGACAAACGCCTTTGAAATCACACGTCTTCTTTATATGTCATTTTGTTATACAATTTATTTGTAACCATTTGATGTAAAGACAACAAACAGATATTTACTTACTATCACTCCCAAAGAACATGTAATGAAATCAAGATGTGAACTACACCAAGACGACTAATGTGAAACATATAAGGGTTGAAAGGGGCTGTATGAACATCTCTGATAACTAACTGACAAACAAATATGAAATAGCGGAATGAATCAAGTATTATAAGGGGATCATTTACTCACTTAGAGAAGACAATTTTGTGCGCTACATTGTGTTATTTTCAAAATACCTTCTTTGTATACAGTCCTTTTGTTACTGAGTTAGATAACGTATTTCCTCAAGACTAGGACAGCAGATTAACTAATAATGCTGCAGGTGGATATTGGAAAAGTTTGGTTCCCTATATTCAATTGAATATGCTTGCCAATTAGCTTATAGTTAAATTTATGAGGCTCAAGTCTTTTTGATCCTAATTATGTTGAAAGAATTAAGAAAATCCAAATAGCTAACCATAATATTAACTCAAAAGAAAACGGGAAGTTTGATTTTCAAAGATGATTCATTTCCAAGATATTCAATTAACTTGCCGTACAAGTCTTGAGTTGACCAGTAAGATGCACGACTCATGTATTGGCAATACAGCATATTATAACCGGTAGCTGTTCAAACTAAGTTCCATACTGTGAATAAACAATGATAGATAACTAGCTGTGAAGTATTGAACTGAGTTCCAAGTCATTTATTTTCGTTGTTTTTAGCTGAAACATGAAGCTTCGCAATCCGAGTATAGTTGGCGGGACATTACTAAGCCTTTGCCATTTAAACTTGAAGAGCGAGAGACAACTAACATTTATTTTAAATCGATACTGAGATCAGATAACGAAAGCCTAGAAAATATTTAGAGTCTACTGCAACTTTAATGACAGTATTGGATTTGGGATGTCGCGCAGAAAATTTAGTTCTACGTCCCAAGTCTAAGGAAACGTTTTTTGTATTTATACCCAAAGGCCCAAACTGGTTAAAACCAGGCTAGTTTTTAATAGTAAAATTTAGATAGTAAACAGAGCTGGTAGATTATATCAAATTGAAAGTATCACTTTCCTGTTGTGACTTTTTGTTGTCCTATATAAGTACTACTGAGAAAACTTTCAGCTGGTATTTCATCCATATGGTAGATACTCTAAGTTTTCTACAGTCAAAGCATTAGGAAACCAAGTTATAATATTCTGGAAAATCAATAATCAAGTCATCTACTATTGGCTTTTATCTTTAACCTCACAGGAGCTTTTGATAGTTGGAATTGAAAAGCTCTCATGAAAGCTATATTTGACCCAAAGTTTTTAATAAAATTCTCTTTTATTCTTTTTCATTTTCTCAATAAATGGCAGACCAGCTAAACCGTTGATGAAATGTTGTTAGGTTAAAGCAGATAGACTTAGCAATACCTTAAAAATTGATTTTTTTCATAATTTTGATATACAAATAGCTTATATGTTGAATGATGAGAAGCATTCGCAACCATGTTCTTTGTCCACAAAGTAAGAACATCAACATAAAAATTAGTAAAATAAAACTAGAAAATATTTTAGAAATATGATATGGCTAGGTTAAAAAGGTTCACACGAAGTTGGACTCCGGGCATCCAAGAGAAATCTCATTCTTTCACAAGTTTGAGAGGAGTAAGACAAGTAAAAAATAAATCAAATAAAACAAAAGGCTTATTATGCCAATGGTTGGCCTAAGAGTCTATTGATTTAATTGTCTTTTTAAAAAATATGAATTTTAAATGTGAGCTTTAGTTTTAGCCTCTCAAGCCAATAAAACGTGTTATTTCAAGCTAAGGAAGCTATTTAAATCTGTAAGAAAATTAAGAGCCGTTTCCAACGGTAATTATTAGGTCAAATAGCAAAAGAGCTGTACATACTATATGGGTGACCAATATATGTACGTCAGTTACATTACATCTGATACTGTAAACTGGCATACTAATGATTCAGAGCTTTGGATACTGCACCACACAAAGAACTAGAGATATTCAACTCAGCGCCGATCAAAGCGATGCATCATAATTTATATATGAAAGTACCGAGAATGTGAGTGAAAGATACCCGTAAACCAAAATTTCAATAAAATATCAGAACTGGGTCCAATGATCCCCAGCTGGGAAAAAAGGTGATTATAAGCAATAAACGGGGACTTGTTTGCTTTAATTCTGCAGTCAAAATGTATAGCTAATTGCAAATGCTGAGGCGAATTATCACTATATAGAAGTAACCGCTGTATGTCTATCAAATACTTAAAATAACAAGGCGAAAACTAACCTCTATCATGCGGATGACCTCAAAAGCTTAAAAGATCGTGCTGAGAAAATTACGCAAATCTCAAAGTCCTGCTTCGCTGCTAAGCGTAAGATTCTTAACAGATGAAAGCCTTCATGAAAACCATGCCTGACTATAATCGAAATAAGAGTTTTTCAACTATGTGCCACTCTGATATTGGAAAATCTTTCCAAATAAGAATGATCTTCAAGTATAGTTATTACGACGAAACTGGTCAATTGAAATGAGTAAGAGTATATAGATGCAAGTAATTTGTAGGTATGATTACGATGTACATTCCCGAAACAGTGATGTTTTCCCTTTTTTCTTTTTTTTTTTTTCGTTCTCTCATTCAATGTTTATTATGCACTTGTGTATTATTTAAAATGAAAAAAAAAAGTGTTCTGCAAAATAGAAAGCAAGTACTATTTCAGGTCTATTAAGCTTTTGAAGGTAAAATCAAATCTTTGATGATTGATATTGTCTTAGTCTTTGCTTGTAAAATAGAATTAGTTTAGATAGCTTTTGGTTTTCCGCTAAATATATTTTTTGTTGTATTACAACTTGCAACTAGTCGATTTACACATAAATGCTAACGTATATCTGAAGCGCCAAACAAAAAGCAAGCTGTTTAGATGGCCATCAAAATATTGCTTTATATATATACATATAACCAAAGGTAAGTCTGAAACACAAAGCATTAGAAATTGCATCCTACCATTGTAGTAGGGACTATTTAGAAAAGTAAAGGATAATTATCGCTTTTTATGAATGAACTTCAATGACATAGCAGATGCATTAGTATTCAAGTCAGCATAAAAGTAACACGTATTGACGCCAAAAATAGAAAAAGAATTATTCAGAAACAAATCCAGATGAAAAAAAAAGTGTTTAACTAACATTCCAGAGTAATTGTGACTGCATAGTTGTTAATACTGTTGAAATGTCAACTCTCTTACCACAGTGTTTTGGTACGACCGGATAGTTCGATTTGCTTTTAGATGTACCAGGATGCACAGAGCTGAAGAACGTAGATGGTATTTAAACGTTAATTGGGCACCATAAATGGATTCTATGGATTCTAACTGCTTAATTTTTTCAATGGCCTGCGGGCTTTTGTCCATTTTCTTTTCTTTTTATTTGTCTGTTTCTCTTTTATTTATGCCATTACCGTCTTCTCATGGCTTTTAATGTGGAACTGTTGAACTTTACCTTTCAAGACATTGGGGTTAAAAGGTAGCTGGGGACACTCTTTCTATTCCACCAGGAAGGCTGTTTACAATTACTTAGGTGTGTTTCAGTACTGTTACGTCTATAGCATTTACAGTAGTTCCTGGCCACAATATGTAATAGTACATTTTAACTGGTATTTGAAAGTTGATGTGAAAACTTTATGTCTAACAGACGTGGGAGCCTGATGGCCGAGATCCGGAGCCAGTAAGGATGTCGTTACGCACTTTATTGTACAATCAACTGTGATGTGAAAAAGAAAAAATAAAATGCTAGCAGGTACACAGTTACAAATTACAAGTTGGTGTACACAATGTATACCGTGGATAAATACTACTTGGGCCAGTTCTCCTGGTAAGGAAAATGGTCAAACCAATTTATGTGTTTGAAAATATTTGAGTTATAGACTTGAAATATCATTAATAGCGTTTTAAGAAAAATAATATGAAAAATGGAAGTGTCTTTCGGCTTTCTGCAACAGTTATTCTAAACTTGAAAGGTTGTTTGACCGAGTTAGCCCAAACCTCCTTTAGTTAGCGACCTGGCACACCATGCTTCAGTCACAAGGTAAAAAGGAACAAAGTTCGTCAAAACGAGGGAGCTTTTTGTAGTTGTATTTTTATGTCTAGATTTTTGTTGAATTGTCGCGTATAAGTGCGCGAATAATAAGCTCGCAGAAGCTTGGTTATACTGCATGTTGGGGATGGCTGCCATTAGCCGTCAATTGAGTTGCTGGCCGAAAAACTTTTTATGGGCGTGCCGTTTGCGTAAAGACTTTTTTCCGTTGTCAACACGATCCGCCATGGCGAAGCTTTGCTCCAAAAAGTTTATATTTAAAAAAAAAATTGCAATTTCATATAGTCAGGAACTTTTAATTCTATTTTGTATGGAAAATATCAGCATAGCCAGCTTTTGCTCTTCAACCAGTCAACACAGGATACGATTGAATTGAGGATTTTTGCTGGTCAGGTTTGAGATTTCTTTTTTTATGCATGTAGAATTGGCTTACTGTAGCCGCTTTTTAAGGTTTGCACCAGCGAACCTCAAGTTGACTCAAGTTGGTTCGAGTGAGCAGAGACTGGTGCTCAAAGAAGACAAAAGGTGGGTTGTATAAATTTCTAACCATGCACTAACCTTAATTAAATCACATTAGCAGACATTAACCTACATTAACCCAACATTTCCCTGGATTTGTAGCTCTTTGTTTACTCCACAAGACGAGCTCCCAAAACAATTTGGACCTAGAAACAAAATAAAAGTCATATTTTCATTTTATTATTATTATTATTATTATTGTTAATTCTTTTTTTTCTTTCTTTTTTCCTGTTTTTTTATTTCAAAAAATTTTTTTTGGAAAATTTTCATTTCTTTATATTTAACATTTTATTCATGAATAATCACTGGCTGGTAAAGCGACAGGCATTTTCAAGGCTGGCTATCCCATAATTTGCGGTCCAACAACATTTCAGAACTATAGGTATAATATTTGTTGGTTGACTCCCCGGTAGTTTGTCGTGTTTGAAATATAACTTTTGGACTCGCTGGCCATTACTGCAGATGTGTTGGTGTTTAATGGGCTTCTGTTGTCTCAGAGCTTTGATTAAGATAAAAGTGAAAATTTTGAGCAGATACGGCTGACCGATTCCATTAAATTCTATTATTCCAGCAGTCCCTTTTTTGAAAATTTTTTGGCCCTACCATGTCTTCAGTAGCATGGTTTGTATTACTTAAAATATTTTACTTGTCTCTGCTAAGTGAGCTCTTTTGATTTTCTGTTTAAGGACTTCTGTGGTTTTCGATGTTAAAATTTCGAGGTTGCGCTCATAAAAACTGTAGTTGTAAATTTATTAGAAAAAAACATTAAAAAAACCATACAAGACTACTGACAGTTCATAGACAAACCTTTTCTGTGCTTTTGCAAAACACGTACTAGATTAAAACTACATGGACATCTCGAAGTTATGATTCATAACCGGCAAGTGTAGTTTGGATATTTCAATTGTGCAGGCGAGTTTTCTTTTTTTTTTTTTTTTTTTTTTTTTTTTTTAAGACACTGAAGAGTCGCCTGGCTGCCTGAAACTTGAGGCAGTGGAAATTAGGCATCTACAAGGTCTTCAAGGCGAGGAAAAACATTGGAAAGACTGCCTTTTCGTTTGTGCTGATCCCTTTAGGTTTCTTTACTGGTTTAGTTAATTACCATTTATAAATAATATTTTTAATTTTTTTTTTCCATTGATTTTTTTTTCCCCTTCTTCAAAACCCTTTGCTTCCACTGGCCTTTTCTTCTTTTCTTTCCTTCTCCCTCCCTTTTATCTATTTTATATTGTTTGTGAGTATTTGATTTCTTTTTTCTTCTGGTTTTCTCTTGGTCATCGCTATATCTGTTTTTACGGTTGTTTTGATCTTTTTCTCACGGTTCTTTTCGTCTACTTTATTTTAGGCGTGGTCAAATTCTTTTTTTTTTTTTTTGAGTCCAAAACACTTTTCTCCAGCCGTCTTTATTAAAGTGCAGGGCTTTGGTACTTCCTTTTTTCCCTTCGTATCCATCCACCAAATGGACCCTTTAAACTCGGCACCAGCAGCAACTTCATTATCATCATTATTTTCAGCATCGCAATTTCTTGTCCTTTAACTGACCTGATCGCATTACCATGAACACAAACTCAGATTCCTGGCCCCGCTTTTATAATTTCGCCTCCAACTCGCGGCTTACTGACTCACTAGTCTACGCTCTCGCCCGAAAGGAGGCGTTTCTTCAGCATACTCGGCTGCAAAAGCAGTTCTCGCACAATGCAGCCAACCTCACTGATTTATGGACTATGATGGCATTGCGTTTTATTCTCAAAAACAAATTACTCTTCTCGCCCAAGGCTGATGCGTTAAATTCTTCCCCGTCAGAGAACAAGGTCGTGCTTGACGTTCAAGGCGTGCTGAACGATCCTTGGTCCTGGCAGATTGCACTTGATTTCCCTAATACCATGATATATGGGTTTCGTCTCGGCAGATCATTACAGACTAAGTCAAATACTGGCGAACAGTCCCAACAGCAAGAGGAACAGATTCAGCATCAAAACCAACAACAAAATTCACAAAAGAGCTCATCTGGGCCGACGCGCGAACGAAGAAGTTCTATTGTTTCCAACAATTCCATTAATTCGGAACAGTCTACACATTCTATTCAATCTATTCAATCAGTACCCTCGTATATTGCTGCCAAGTATACTATTGACCATACTGGCGGGTGTCCAGAGGTGGAACAACAACTACATGGAAAGGGCGCGGGACCTGCGAACTATATTCCATGTGTTGGACACACTCTTAAAAAAATGCCTTTCGACGACAATACATTTGATATAATCAGCGCAAAATCCCTGTGGTATTTTGTTAGTCGCGATGATTGGGACCTAGTCCTTAAAGAGTTGTTCCGGATTCTGAAGCCTGGCGGCTGCATTGAGATGGTTATATCTGACTTTATCATTTTGAACGGTTCGCGGGCAGACCAGTTTTACTGGGGCCGTGTCAAGGAGGGAACCGACCGTCTTGGTCTTGAGCAAATACCCAGTGCCGTGTTACCGCATTATTTGTATAACGCAGGGTTCAAAGACGTGAACAGAGCTCTTATTGCGCTGCCACGTGGATGGGGTGGCCAAATGGGTCACGTTACTGATCTACTCGCACTTTACTACACCGAGAGCATTATTAATACGTTTGCCAATCTTTCGCCCGACGAAATGGAGCATTTTACGTCAATGTCAAAAGATTCAGAGGAGACTTTTTCCGCAAACCAGATGAGCCTAGTTTATGCCACTAAGCCTGAGATGTGATCTCATGAGCAATGTTGTTAATAATGGCTATTTGCTACTATTGTCATCGGTGTTTGGTCTGTCATTTTCCTTTTTTATTTTTTTCTCCTTATTGACAACAAGACAAAATATTAATCATTTTGCATTTATCATCTGTAACTCCTATTTACATCTATATATCTATTTTCTTTTGTATATATACATTTATATATACTATATCACATTTGTCTTAAAGACTCGCTACGAATTGGTTGCTTTATGACGATGGCCTCTAGCATATTTCTTTAATAGGTTTATTGCTCACATATATTCTACCCTATTTATCTAAAACTAACGATTTTATTTATTCGCTGTTCTTTTCTCGTTCCGCCATTAAAATTTGCACATGCAGGTTGATTCATGTATTGTATAGACGTAATAGTGGGGGCAGTAGTAGGAGCTTAAAGTTTTGGACCCCATTGGCGACCTGATTCACAAAAAAAAAAAAAAAGTTTCTTAATGATTCTAAAATGGTCACTGGTTGTTTTAATTTCACGGTTTTATTTATTTTTTTTTTATATTTTTTATTTTTTTTATTTTCTTTTATTTTTTTCGCACAGGTAGACACATATTGTTTCAGTAACTGCAAAAATTGGCAAGTTTCTTGTCCTAGTCTTAAAACAGATATAGTCGATAATACGTAGTCCGTGAATAAAACATTAATGCCATTCAAGCCTTCTGTTTCAACAAAACCTTTCGGGCACATTCTTCCTCTTTTTTGGGGGGCAATACTTTTAATCTATCAGTTCTGTAGGAGCAAAAAAAAAAAAAAAATTCCATTTCAATCCTTTCAGTTTAAAATATAATTAATACTGCACCCATTTCTGCTAGGGGTTTTTGGGGTTAGCGCGGGGAGTGCAGCCCTCAGACTCATATTTTCCCGAGTTTGACAAAATAGATAAAGCTTATACAAGCAAAGACCCAGAAATTGGTTAGCTAGGCAAGCAAAGACCCAGAAATTGGTTAGCTAGGCAAGCATCAACCTCAGAGTAGAAAACACCTCGGATGATGCTTTAAGGGTGTCACTGCATTAAGATATCTAGGAGCCAACTCTGCAACTCGGCCGTATCAGATTGTTGTTTTGGCATCTACCACTATTACTTGACCTTCATTTCAAGGCTGACTTTTTTTTTTTTTTCAAAGATTTTAAGACCAGACGTTCAGACAATAACTCTACAGAAAATGGATCATAAGAAATATGAGCGTATCTTCTATTGACATCAATAATGCTTATATGCTGGATAAGATATATTGGATCAAATAAAGTCTAATACTAGTTTTATTCGGAGTGCCGTACCATTTCTGACTAGACAAAAAAGCATCCGTAAGTGGATTACCGGAAATTCAAACTCATAACCAACACAGATACCATGTAAGCTATTATTTAATTATTTGATGTAGATATCAATGCATCTTGCATAAGGGATATTTGCAAAATAATTTAGCAATTGCAGATGGTTAGAAACAGATATCTGGTTATCTTTGATAATGTAGGTTTAGTTTGCTGTTGAGCAATTATATTGCATGGCAGCGCAAAGTGCTTGAAAAAAATTGAATAAAAAAACTGGGTCTGTCTTGACAGAAATTATAACATGAACAGTAGTTACTTAGAGGCCCAGAGGAACCCAATTGGCTTTTTGTTTTAACCAGAACTTTTTAAAATGAATGGTAGTTGACTAAAACCGATGCTTTTGAACAACTTTTTCAGCCTACAGCAAAAATTGGAATCACGTTTCACAAATATAAATCGATAATCACACCTCGTTTTCATACTTACTCCTGTGGTTTTATGCTGATGGTTAGCAAGGTGATCGACGAGGTATTATTGGTAAAAATGGATATGCCAATGTAGTATACAACTTATTCATCCGAGAAAATGAAGGTATCCAACTATATTGAAAATGTAGAGGGTAAAAATCAAACATATCAGGTAGGAATTGTCGATTTTAGTATTAAAAAAACTAAAAGGGACATAGATATAATTGGGTATGCTGAAGACAGGCCAAATAAATTGTAGATCATCTCTAAAATCCTTTTTCATCATTTATTTATATGGGACTATTTAAACTATTCAATCCTAGTGGAAAAGGGTTTATAAAAGCTGGTAAGACCTCAAAAAAATATGAATAACAAGAGTTTATCTCATCAGATTAATGTCAAGGAATATATGGTTGTGGAAGATTTTTTACCCCGCCTAATTGTGAAATTGCCACCAATGTGCTGACTTACAACTTCTTTTGTTTGTGATTTGAACTCAAATCTATGAAAATAGACTGAGAAACAACGTTGGTGGCTCTGAATTTTAATTTGTGAGTTTCATTCAAAAAGGGACTACGGGAATCACCTAAAGCTGAAGATTATTTTGTTCATAGTTAAGATTTATGATGACAAAAAATAGGGTGCATACATTTTCAGTGAACAAAAAAGGAGTATCTTTTTGAGTCACACTAGTACTGGGAACTGTGTGCTCAAACTCTTGATTTTACTGTTTCTTAAGTTTTCTAGATAAATAAAAGTAAACAATAAGTCTGTACTGAAATATCGCCTGGATTTGCTTTTTTAACTTTGAAAGTCGGGAATAACAATTAATATCAGTTTCCGCAGGTTCACTGACTGTTTCAAATTAAACTGCTGCTGCTAGGCTTATGGTTATGACTATTGGTAAAAGAACAATTATTAGGGATAGGCGAGTTTGTAGACAATTCCACCCCATTTCTACTTTCCGGGAAGTTAATAAGTCAGAATATATTCACTATTGATATCTTTTATTATGTTGCACTTAGGCTAATTTTATAGCGAAGACTTATTCGAGGAAGTAAATAGCAGCTTCCATTTGTGAAAAATGGAGCTCTGTCTTGCCTGACTGGCAATACCTTATCACGTCTTGAGCAGATACTGTACTCATATTATATTATGCTCTATATATTTTTCTACAAGTCATTTATAAGGCAGATTAAAACTTATGAAACCAGTGACAGCAGAAATTTCACCACGCTAAACTTACAAATACTCTGTCATAGCAGTGTTTTTCCGCCATACTTGTGAACTGTATCCTAGCAACAATATGACAGAGCTCCTTGTATGTGCATCTGCTTCCTTTGATCTGTTCTTCAATATATTATTTATTATTAAAATATATCCTAAGCAATCTTCTAGTTCTATATGTTTTCTGATCTATATTTTTGATTTTCTGTCTGATATTTTGGATGAGCCTACCAAAGTAGGTCGATATGTGTAATTTTAGCTATTCATTTACGGTGTGTAGAAGATCACAACTCATGCTTGAGAATTTTAATTTCGAGAAGGCATTTGAATAGGCTTCATTTAATACTCCAAGGAAAGTGACCTTTTATTTTCAATTCATTGTATACAATGCTCTTTTTTTTCTATCAAGCCAACTGAAGTTTTTTCTTTTCTTTATTGATTGGGATGGCTTCTCGCAAAGTTTTACTACTGCATTTGGTAGGAGGTGGTGTTGTGTTTTAATTAAACATTTATGATAATAGGATAATATCAGCGTAGATGATGGAAGAAATTTCCTACTTCTTGAAAGTCTTTATGCAATGATTGAAATCTCACACTTTTTTCTTCATTTTCTTTGCTAATGGCTTGCTTGATTATAGCAATACATTTTGAACTCGATGACAACGCCTTATAATCAGACGTCAAATTAGATAATACATGACAAACAAATGTACTACACTAATTATTTTGTTGGAACCAGTACTAAATCTTAATTCTCAAAAGTTAAGTCACATGCTTTTTCTTTCTTAAATTTTTTATCCCAAGTCAAAAATCGAAATATTCCTTTTTTACACTAAAAGATTTGCACGTTTTATCTTTGGCGATTCAATTATCATTGTTAAACATATACTAATGATCAGAAAACAGACGTTAAAAGTTGGACTCAAACAATTCAACAGTGTTACCTTTAGTGGCAATCGATGCTTGCTTTCTCTCGCTGTCTCCAGGCGATGGAACAGCACGGTACCTTCAACGACACTACCACAAGCGACAGTGATTCCAGCTGATTCAATAGCAGAAACGGAAACTCTTCTTAAAACTCGGTCTTATCAAGAGATAGTAGCCGATATGACTGCTCGAAAAAACAAATTTATTGAGATTATTAATACTGATGATATCGATACCTCGGGCTGGAAGATTGCATCTGGTAGCTCGACGGACCAGCACATGTATCTGTCGACACTAACAGAAGGCGATCTCGTTGAAACGAACACCGGCAATGTTGGTGTTATTATGAAAGTACCAGATTTCATTTCATTTTTTTTGTATTCGATTGTGGATCATCAAGGCTCTGTCTCGGAAGTGCCAGCAAGCGCCATTGCTTTCAGAATTCCAAAATTTGTCACGGCGCAGGGAAAGCTGTCGGATACGATCCGTGTACTTGATGACTCTGATCCAGTGCGACCTGTTGTTTCTACTACTCAAAAGACGCGCGAGTTTCTATGTCCTAACATTAAACAGTTTGTCCAGTCTTCGGAACGCATTTCGGAAGTGGTATCAAAAGAGCTAGAGAACATTTTTTCAGAATTACAAGAGTCTGGCGAACCTGTCAATCTCTCTCTTTTTGAGGTAGCTTGGTATGTCGAACAAAACAGCAGAAACCGTCGTATTGAAGCTTCGGATGTGATTAAACAGTCCTCGACTGCTCGCTACCCTTCTCTTAAAGGCCTTTTTCCCCCTGAATCAGTCGATGCCTCCAAGAAACGCACCGTAAATAACGAGACTTTATTTGCAATCTTCACTTCGCTACGCACCAAGTTTAGTGACAAAGTACTGTTTGATAAAAATGAAAAGTACATTCCTACAATTTTAACGCTTATTCCTTTTTCCCTTGAAAACGAACATCATAGAGCTCTTACAATGACAAGAAATGTTTTGTCTCACAACCAAGATCGTCTAATTGTCAGGATCAATTCCATGCTAAAAGATGGTTACAATAGCGAACGAAATAAATCTATTATGACATCATTAGGTAAAGGCGAGTTGGAGATTATCAACATTATTAAACGTTACGCCGTCGGAGATTTGAACGATAGCGATTACAGTTCTTTGGCTTTAGCTTCAATGTTTTTAAAAAAGCTTGACAAGTACAAAGACACTAAAATCACTTCCTCTATTGCCTTTCAGTTTTTGCAAGATATTGGTGTTTTCCAAAAATGGGACAACCCTGTCAGATTCCAATCCAAGCTTCTGTCATTGGAAGTGTCAACAAAGAAGGCTGTTTATATGGCTGAACGGACCGAACTGCCAGATCGAGTTGAAAAGCTGAGAGAGGATTTTGAACTACCAGTTTATTGTATTGATGCCCCTGATGCCCACGAAATTGACGATGGTATTTCAGTTAGTAACACTGATCAGAGGATTTGGAAAGTAACCATTCATATCGCTGACCCCTCCTCTAGTGTCTCTTTGACGGATCCTTTGATTAAGCATGCTTATCGGCAGACCTCAACTGCCTACTACCCTGAAAATGTTATCCCACTTTTCCCGACATGGTTTACCAGTTTCTTAGGTTTAGTGAGTGATGGTGAACCCAGACGGTGTTTGAGTTTTGAATTTAATTTTGATTCCGTTACCAAAACATTTGACATTGATGGAATGAAGGTTATTCCTAGAATGGCAAAAAAGGTGGTTCAGATCACATATGATACTGTTGACCAAATCATTAAAGATCAAGATTATGCTGATAAAGCTGTTCTTAAGGATATTCAAAACATGTATATTGTTGCCCAAGCTTTTTCTGAACACAGATTTAAGAATGGTGCTATTGGTCTTACCATCGACGAACCTATTGCCAGCTTAGAGAACTACGCAGGAGATAGTTCAAATTTTAAGATCAATGTTGAGATTCCGAAGAAAAGTAAGGCAAGAGATCTTGTTGCAGAGTTTATGATTCTTTGCAATCATGGAACTGCACAATATTTGAGGGATCGTAAAGTTGCGAACATCTATCGAACTCAAAGCATATTTTTGTCTTCTCAAGCCGCAAGAGATGAGTTTAACAAAGTTGTTGAACGTCAACAACCAAAGGTTGATGGTATTGGCAAGATTCTAACAGCTAAGGACTCTCTATCTCTGCTGCCAAGAGTTAGGGCTGCTGGATTATCTGTTGATCCTCAGTCCCACGCTGCTCTTGGTCTTGATTTATACACTCAAACCACTTCCCCTCTCAGAAGATTTCAAGATATATTATGCCACTGGCAACTTGAAAGCTTCTTATTGAATGAGAATAGTAGTATGTTTGACACATCCCAGATGGATTCAATGGCTGTGAGACTTATGCGCAACCAGGGCTTGTTGAAGCGTGCTTCTATGCACTCACATTTTTTCTGGGCGCTGCGTAAGATTGAGCAGAGCCTGGCGGAAAAACCTGAAGGTGAGGTTGTTCAATGCATAATTACCTCTAATGCCATGAGTACCACTTACTCGGCGTACTGCGTTAATTGGGGCATATTTGTCAAAATTGAGTCAAATGTTGGCGATGTCCCATTGTCGCTTGGTCAAACTATTGATTGCAAATGCATCGAAATTGACTGCCCACAGCTTTCAATCACGCTTGCTAGAGTTTAGATTATAAATTATTCCCTTTTTTTATTATCCTCTGTACATAGACATCTCTTCTTTTGTATATATTAATTTTGATTACTTTTGTACATACAGATAAATACCAATCATCTAAAAGACTCTACTGAGAACATTGGACACACGCTTATCACTAACATTAGAAGGTTTGGAAGTATCACTGCGAGTAGTCTTGACAGTGCGCTGATCAAACGCTCTTCTAACACTCGCATCCACTTCTTCAGTGCCATCCTCGCCGCTCTGCTGTTTCTTCTCCTTCCGCTTCGTTTTGATTCCTTCAACCATCTTGGATCTCTCAACGTTCTGAATAAATGCCTTGTTCTCTCTTGTGGCCTGTGCAATCTCCGCACGAAGCTTGGCCTGTCTGACTTGCTTTTCGTAAGCAATCTGGTCAGTGAGATTGTGCCACTTAAACTTATGCAGGTATTTGACGTTCAGAATATCATCGTGGTAATAGTTGCCCTTTTTGCCGCCAATGATGTTACCATTGAGAGTATCAGCTGCCAACTTTGCATGGCTCTTTTTGACAAACTCAGCCCAGCCTTCAACAAAATTCTTCTTCTTGTTGCCGCCGTATTTGACACGCTTTTGGTAAACCTTGGGATCTTCGGGCACGAGGAAGATGCGATTGACCTCTCCAAATCGGGACAGAATTTGGCGCACCTTTACTGGCTTCATGAATGGCGGAATCTTAGAAAGGTAAACAAGGCCAGTCTTTTTGACCCGCTCGTTTGATTTTTCAACCTCTTCCGGTGTCAGTGGAGTGACCTTCTTCTTTTTTTTCCGCTGGCTCTTGTCAGTAGTAGATGCATCATTGGTAGAGTCAACAGTCAGCTGGTCTGCCTCAGTAAAATCCTTGCTAGCAGACTCCTCCTTTAAGCTGGCATCAATATCTTCTTCATCTTCATCTTCGTCCTCATCGCTAGCAAAGACATCTGCTTGTGATCGTTTTAAACCGGTTCCTTTGCTCTCCTGCTCCTCTTCGTCATCGTTGTAGTCGTCTTCATCGTCCTCATCATCAGAAAATGCTTTAAATCTATCGTCCTTCACTGTTTGTTTTTGAGTAACCTTAGATTCGGTTTCAGAATCTGAAACACCATTATCGGAGTCACTCTCGTTGGCATTAAAGAAATCAGCAGCTTTCGAACGCATGGTAAATGTATATGAGGGTCAGTAATGTTGATATAAATACTGTCAAGTCTGAATTCTGATCGCGAAGATTTTGAAAAAAAAAAAAAAAAAACTCCCAACAAAGCACGTGATATAGTTGATGTTTATCAGACTTAGTTTTACTTAGCTTTGGTATAAGTTCTAAAGCAGTTTGCTTTCGCTCAATTTGGAATTCTGGATTTTTGTTATCAGATCAAATTTCTGGTTTAGTTTCTCCTCTTTTTTATGACTATATCTCTCTTTCTGCAGACCATATTGGCTATATTGTTCTTACTTCTTGTTGATATCTGTTTTCCTTTCTAACCATCGATTATTTACCCGTCACAATATTAACTTTTACACCATCATCATTAATGTTGAGAAGATCCTGTTTTCGTCAGTTACCCCAAATACTGCCAGCCTATTCATTGAAGCAGTGCCGCCGTTGCCAATTTCATGCTCTTGCAACGCCTCTTTTCAAATACGACAGTAGCAACGACAATGGGAACTCTAACAAGATGAAACCATCTGATACAAACAGAAATTCCAAGCAAAATTCTATGGAAGAAGATCTTGAGGCTAGCAGCAGTAATTCTGATATGGGAGTTGACGATATCACCACCCTTAGGTCTGACAAGCAACAGATTACACCCAGAAGGCGAGATTCTTCGAATTGGTCAAGAAAGCCACCATACCAGCAGCACTATTCTAACTCCCAGAAGATAGAGACGTAAGTATTTAGTTATTTGATTAATTTTCTATTGACCCTGGCATTTGTTGGTGCTGTATTAACACATTGAAGTTCGCAATTCTCTGATAGCGCTGACTCCATATCGACCAACTTCAAAAGCTACCACAATAAAGTTCGGTTACCTTCGCCAAAAGAACTAAAACACTATCTTGACCAGTACTCAATCGGCCAAGATAAAGCCAAAAAACATTTCTCAGTTGCTATATACAATCATTGCATTAGGCTACGAGACC
This sequence comes from Geotrichum candidum, assembly GCA_013365045.1. Lineage (NCBI taxonomy): Eukaryota > Fungi > Ascomycota > Dipodascomycetes > Dipodascales > Dipodascaceae > Geotrichum > Geotrichum candidum. Next base: position 16,044 of record QQZM01000101.1, on the reverse strand, counting down.
GGCAGGATCGAGAGGAGAAGGAGCTAGAGGCCCTCGATTTTGAGTTTGATAACGGCATTTCAAGTAAGTTTCTGCTTCTATGTTATATATTTATGTTTTTGCTGGTGACTAATTGATTCTAGAATCTTTTAGAGAAGTCATTCAGGAACAAGATGACCAAGTTCTTTTAGAAAAGTCCAATGTTCTTCTTCTTGGACCTACTGGTAGCGGCAAAACACTGCTTGCCAAGGTTCTGGCAAAGGCACTTGATGTTCCATTTACAATCTCAGATTGTACATCTATGACGCAAGCAGGCTACATTGGGGAGGATGTTGAAACCTGCATCCAACGTCTTGCACAGGCATCAGACTTTAATGTAGATCGCATTGAATCTGGTATTGTTGTATTAGACGAATTTGATAAACTCTCGAAAAAGCAGAGCTTTGACAGTCGACGTGATGTCTCAGGGGAGGTACGTCTTGTTTTTTAATTTTTTTTTATTTCAGTTTGTGAACTAACCTCATTTTCTAGGGTGTCCAACAAGCACTATTGAAGCTAGTCGAAGGTACCAAAGTAACAATTAATGTTCCACCAGGAAATTCAGGGTCTTTAGGTATGAATAAGAATGATACTATCTCGATAGATACGAGTAATATATTGTTCATTTTTATGGGGGCATTCACAGGTCTGGAAAGAATTATATTCGAAAAACTTTCAAAGGTCGATCGAGTAAGTATTAATCACACACTTTCGTCGTAATATATTCTAACTCCTTTGACAGCCAAAGGTGACATTAAAAGACATTTTTGGTAGGGAAATTCAGGATCCCAACAAGCAGATTCATTCAATTTCTGAAGGTGGCAGAGAGATTCCCATATTTGACTATACCACTCACGAGGACTTAATCTCTTATGGGATCATCCCTGAACTGGCGGGCAGAATTCCTGTCATAGTTTCTACGTCCCAGTTGACGATCTCGGAGTTACAGAAGGTTTTAACAGAGCCGCGTAATTCGATTCTGAAAAGATATAAGCTTCTATTCTCCAAGTGGGGCTCTCATTTGGAATTTACCGAGCCGGCTCTGTATGAAATTTCCAGGTACTGTTTTGAAAAGGGCATTGGTGCTCGTGGACTCACATCTGTCATCGACCATCTTTTAGTTGAGCCTAACTATGATAGTCCGCACTCTGGCACAAAGTATATTTTGATCAACGAGGAAGTAGTAAAGACAATGAACGATAAAACTACGGCTCGGGTTCAACCATTATACTTTTCCTCATATGAGACTGTTTCTTTTTTGGATGCTATTGAGCTGGAGGATCCTGATCGTGCTCATAAACTAAGCCGGGAGCTATTCAAATTCCAGTTTGGTGCTGATCAGAAAACACCTAATGAGACCACCGCGAAAGAAAAAAGCAACAAAACAAGAAAGGTGGCGGCCAGTGGATAATATCTATATTTTATAGTAAAATATTTAATTCATTACCAAATTTTGGAATTTTTTTTTTTGGAAACACAATTGATCTAATCTTCATTAGTTTCTAAGCTTTGGAGCCAAAGAAATATATTCTTGGCCATCTCAATGAAGTCGTGATGCGTGGGTTAGGGGTTATTGGGAGTTTATTATTTTATTTTTTTCAGCAGCATCGACTAACAGGCTGAACTTGGCTAGATGTATGCCTTTAGACAACAACAGCAAAGAAATAAACAATTATGACTTCTATTAGTTCATTACTCCCCAAGCCCAAGTACTCATCAGGAAGTAAGGATAGCGATAGTGATGTTGACAGTATTGAAAAGTCTGGTAATGTGATTGTAACGGATGAGATCTCGCAACAACAAAGAGAGCTTTTAGCAAAGGTGAGTTTGATTGCATTGGTTTATCGGCTGGTGTCATGGAGTTACTAACACATGAGTTTTAGACTTATAACATTCCGTCTTATGGAAATAGAAAAAATTGGAAACCATCGACACTAGAGGACTTTGGTGATGGTGGAGCGTACGTATATTGAATTTGATTTATCTCAGATGAGTTCATACTAACACTACTACCCTCTAGATACCCCGAGATTCATGTTGCACAGTACCCGCTAGACATGGGTACAAAAAAGAAGGCCGATAAAATGGTTCAAAACCGAGCGCTAGCGCTTACAGTAAATGCTGATGGTGAAGCAAACTATGATGTTATTGCAAAGCGTGGTCACAACAGCACTCGTAACGTGCAGACCAGTTTCCAAGACCTTGTTCCTTTGCGCCAACGCGCGCATCAGAGCGGCAATGAGATCTCCCTTGAGAAGCCCTCACAAGAAGAAATTGCCACCACAACACAAAAGACTCAGCTTGCAATCCAGAAAATTCTTGACGCTAAACTGGGTGCAAATAAACCAAAGACTGTTGCTGGTAAGCAAAACGAGGCGACCTACGTACGATACACACCAACAAGCCGGCTGGGAGAAACTGGCGGCCATGAGCAGCGCATCATCAAGATGGTTGACCTACCAGAAGACCCGCTTGCACCGCCAAAGTTTAAACACAAGAAGGTTCCAGGCCGACCACCATCACCGCCAGCACCCGTGCTCCGCTCGCCACCGCGCAAACTCACTGCACAAGATCAGGAGGCCTGGTACATTCCACCAAGCGTTTCGAATTGGAAAAATCCCAAGGGTTTCACGATTGCGCTAGACAAGCGTGTGGCTGCAGACGGTCGTCGTCTCGAGAAAGTTGAAATCAATGACAATTTTGCCAAGCTCTCAGAGGCACTTGCTGTTGCGGACCGCAAGGCACGCGAAGAGATCGGACAGCGCGCAGCCATGCAACAAAAGCTTGCTGAACGCGAAAACGCAGCAAAGGAAGAGCGTCTACGAGAGCTGGCGCAGCAAGCACGCGAGGAACGCGAGCGGTCTGTTGTTGGCCGCGCGCCACGCCGCAACTCGCCTTCACCCGATCGCGGCCGCAGCCGATCTCATGATTCCAGTGAGCGCCGCCGTTCATTCTCTGACAACAGTGAGGATGAGCGCGACCGACGATCACACTACTCCGGCTCTGACAATGAGGTCGAGACAGCTGAGGAGCGTAAGCGCCGTGAGTATCGCGAAGACAAGAGACGTGAGGCAGAGCGCGAGTTGCGCCGTTCGCGTATGGGCCAGGAACGGCGCGCGCGGGATCTTGCTCGTGACCGTGATATATCCGAAAAGGTGGCTCTTGGCGTTGCGCAGCCTACCAAGCCTGCCAATGCGAGTGAAGCACAGTTTGACTCACGGTTATTTGGTACAATTTCGTCATCTATTGGGTCTGGCTATAATGAAGACCAAGTGTACGATAAGTCGCTCTTTGCGGCACGCGAGGCGGTTCAGTCAATCTATCGTGCACGTGGCGGCGCTGCTGGCAGTAATACTTACAGCGAGGAGGATGGGCAGTCTGAGCTGGATAAGCTCTCGCGCGAAAACCGGTTTGATACCCTTGGCCGTGCTCCTAAGAGCTTTGAAGGTGCCGGTGAGGCTCGTGACGGCCCTGTTGAATTTGAAAAGGACACAACTGGTGGCTCTGCTGCCAATGCCGACGAAGATCCGTTTGGTGTTGGTCAAATGATTAGTGAAGTACAACAGAGCAAGAAGTATGGTCTTGATAAACCCAATGCTCGAGAAAGTTCTCCCTCTGGTAGTGAACGAGACTCAAAGCGACCCAGAAACAATTAATTATCTGTCAACCAGCATTATCTATAAGCTACAAAAGTAATAGTAATAATTCAATTTATTTATATGGATAGACATGTTTTAAGCAATTTTATAATTAGGCTAAATCGTGACCTTTTCTTTTAACACAGCAGCAAGCTTTTGAATGGCCTCCTCAACACTATCAGGCTTGTCACCAACACCCTGGACCGTCGGGCCCTTACCACCGCTCTTGCCACCAACGATATTCCTAGCAATATCTCCAAGCTCCTGAGCAGTAATACCACTAGCTTCAGGTGAGACAAAGCTACCGTGGACAACTTTAATATCGTTCTTGGCGAAAAGGTAGACGGATTTGATGGGAAGCTTGGTCTTAAAATGGTTAACAACTTCTGTCAACACCTTGGGGTTGGCAGAAATACCATCAATTTCTCCCACAAAGTAAGAAGGAGTCAATCCTGTCTCATCACCATCAAAATATGAACTAATCAAATCGATAGCTTTTCTCACTTCGGCCTTGTGCTTGATCTTGGCTTCGTCAACAATCTTTTTCTGAATCATGGTGTACTTTTGCTGGAGTTTATTTTTGGAAAGCACTGACACTGTAATCTGCTTGAGTTCAATTCCCAGTTGTTTGGAAAGGTTTTCTTTTGATTCGCTAGTAGGTAGTGATTCCAAATGGTCGAGCTTCTTTTCAAACTCGATAGCACGGTTTTGGACCTCATGAGCAGTGATACCAGTCACCGCAACAATACGACGAATACCCTTGGCAATTCCACTTTCCTCAATAATGACCAAATCTTTGATATCTCCAGTTTTAACAACGTGGGTTCCACCGCAAAATTCAATTGAGTACTCATGCCATTTGGGGCTGGTAGGATCCTTTAAAAGCTCTTCCACAGGAACGCCAATACTGACGACTCGAACTGGATCGGGATATTTCTCACCAAAAACTGCCCTCAACCCGCTAATCTCACTAGCCTTCGCAAAAGGAACATCCTGGGTGTAAACCAAAAGATTTTTTTTTATTTTTTCGTTTGAAAGCTTTTCAATTTTTTCCACTTCATCAAGTGTAGGAGCAGTCTTTTGAGAAAAGTCGAATCTTAATTTCTCAGGGGCAACAAGAGACCCCTTTTGGTCAACAGAGTCGCCATATACTTCTCTTAAAGCAAAGTTGAGAACGTGAGTTCCAGTGTGGTTGTTTCTAATAGGCCAGCGGCGCAACTCATCAAATCCAACATTGACAGGACTCCCGACGTTTAGAGAACCATAATCGATAAAGCCAATGTGCAAAACGTAACCACCATAAGCTTGAACCTCAGTTACCTCAAACTCTGCTTCACCGTCAATAACAAGCTTTCCTGTGTCGTACTCTTGGCCACCTTGTTCAGCATAAAGATTCGTCTTGTCGAGAATGATGCCAAATATAGTATTGTCACTGATAGATTTGGTTGAGTCCACAAATTTGTTATCAACAAAAATCGCTAAGACAGAAGCCTCAATGTTGCTGGATTGGTATTTATACTTGTCATCCGTAATAGGAATGTTATTGGAGGAGAGCTCTTGAAGTGTATGAACATCAAGTTTAACCTTGGCTTTATTCTCGGTTTGCTTTTTACCCTTAGATGCTTCTTTTGAAGCAATCCTAGCCTTTTCAAAATCATCTTCATCAATATCGAGCCCAGCCTCTTCAGCCATCAAGCGGGTAAGATCAGCAGGAAAGCCATAGGTATCGTATAATCTCCAGACATCTTTGCCATTCAAAGTGTTTATATTATTTTCAATTGCGTTTCTAGCATACTGCTGAAACAACTTTTCGCCTCTATCCAACGTGCGGGAGAAAGACTCTTCTTCTTCGTTAAGAATTTCAAAAACATCTCCAGGAGCCTTTTCCAATTCAGGAAAAATATCAGATACTTGCGAAATAAGAGTAGGAGCAAGTCTTGAGAAGAATTCGCCTATGGGGACATTGAAGTATTTGCGAAGATATCGGGTTCCGCGTCTTAAAATGCGGCGCAAAACGTAACCACGGCCATCATTGTTAGGGATACCTCCATCAGAAATGGCAAAAGTCAGGGTTCTCACATGATCGGCAAGAACACGATAAGCAGTATCTATACCATCAATATCCTCTTTACCAAACTTTCCTGTGTACTTTTTGGCACCTGTGAGCTGTTGGATTTTTTCAAACAGAGGAGTGAAAACGTCAGTATCGTAGTTTGAAGACTTATCCTGAAGAATCGAGACAAGACGCTCAAAGCCCATACCGGTGTCAATATGCTTAGCAGGAAGAGATTTTAGTTCACCGCTGGCTTCGCGGTTGAACTGAATGAAAACTATGTTCCAAATCTCCAGGACATTGGGATCATCCATGTTGACCAAGCTAGAAGCATTACGACCACCACCAATTCTGTCGTAATGGATCTCGCTGCAAGGGCCACACGGACCCTGATCGCCCATTTCCCAGAAGTTGTCTTTGGCATTACCGGGAATGATGTGATCTTCGGGAACTCCAGTGTTTAGCCAGATCTGCTTGGCTTCGAGATCAGGTTCAAGGCCGTTCTTGAGGTCTCCCTCAAAGTAGGTAACATAGAGCCGGTTTGAATCCAAGCCGTACACTTGGGTGAGCAGTTCCCAGGCCCAAGCAATTGCTTCTTTCTTGAAGTAGTCCCCAAAGGACCAGTTTCCCAGCATTTCGAAAAATGTATGATGATAGCTATCTTTTCCAACATCTTCTAAATCATTGTGTTTACCGCCTGCACGAATACATTTTTGAGAGTTTGCGGCGCGCCTGAGATTATACAAAGAGGAGGTGGGATCAACTGTTCCCAGGAAAATAGGCTTAAATTGGTTCATGCCAGCATTTGTAAACAATAAAGATGGGTCATCATAAGGAATAACGGCAGAACTAGGAATATAATTGTGTTTTTTTTGCTTGAAAAATTCAAGAAATGTTTGTCGCACCTATCAGCGTATTAATATCTTAATAAATATGGGGTATAGTCCGGGGAAATACGTACCTTCGATGCAGGCCAGTTTTCTGGGGTCAGTTCAGTGACAGTCATAATAATGAAAGCAAGATATAGGGAAATAGATAATTAGAGTCCTCAAAATACAATCAAGGTAGAGATAATGAATTAGAAAAAGATAATAAAAGATTTTGGCAATAGAATATAGAAAAAAAAAGATGCGATCTGGTGGGTTTTTATAAATGTGGTTTTGTTTGTGTGAGGAAGACATTTTGTGTGGAAATTCCGTTTTTGTTTTGTTTTGCTGATAAGAAAACAGAAGCCAAACATTAAAAGTGCTTCTGATAAAAGAGCGTTTTAACTAAATCAAATCTACGACACAATAATAAACAAAAAGAGTCATTTTTCTAAACAAACATTGTGGACTAAACCTTCGGATTATCCTCCAATACCCGATTGCTCCTCATCTGATAAGTCCTTTTATAAAAGCAATGTTAGATGGGTGAACAGAAAAGAAAACAGGCCTTTGATTTAAAAGAAATCAACACCCCCTTTCTATGGCAGACAGATGATTTTACAACGTTTCAATGTAACATTCATTCCATCAACAGGATCAAGATTGGTACCAACACGATGTCAACAAAAAAAACCATTGAAAGTTGCAAAAAAAGATGAGTTTCACCATACAATCGTAGAGTAGAAACTATACTTTGTTGTAAAATGGTATCATGCAATTATCAATAGGTTCTGAAAAGAATATTTTATACATGTTTTAAAACCTATTTCGAGAGTGGTGTGTTTTATCGTGGTCCAACTTTTACAACTTAGATATGGTTATATCTTTTAAGACTCAAGTATCATGGTTAATTCATGAAAACTCAAAAATAAAAGCTAAGTTGCAAGTTTTTTCAATTATGCAATCCATCATACTTGATTTGTTTTCATATCTTATTGAATATAATAGTTTACATTTATTTGTTTTTACAACTAGTATGTGGGAATGTTTTTGAGTACTGTGAACTAACAACCAAGCTCAATAATATTACAACGGTATCACTACTCCTGTTTCTGGGTACAATTCTGAAATCTTTCTACTGCAAAAAAATATCTAGTTTTGCCCCAAGTTTTTTTTTAACTTGATATTGAAATCGACTCTGTGCAACTCATAATCCTAGTTTAAGATGGGTAATGGGTAATGCTTGTAGGTACTGGTGTATAAACCCAGAGTAAACAGCTCGATTATTGGTATAGTAGCAAGAAGGTTTAATTAGCCCTTAAGTCATTTTAATGCCAGAATAACGGATATTTGTCTCTCAATTCATCAACTATCCATTGAGAACAGTCAAAGCTGTTAATAACTCGTAAATGCAAAAAGTCTCGAAACTCTGTAAAAGAGTGTTTTTTTTATGATGATCATAAAAATCTTTTACAAAAACATTAAAAAAAAGTTATAAAATGACCAGTCTGGCCTCAGTGCTGATCTGTTGGCGTACTCAGCCTTATTTACGCAATGTTCGTATTGTATTAAACAAGTCAAAAAATAATAAATCCTGACCTCATAGTACTTGGTAAAAGCACATTTTTGTTCTTCTCTACGATATTCTTTAACAACGAGAAAAGCAATCAAGTTATTAAAATACGTACGTTGTGTGTACTTTAATATTCTGCAGTCCTAATGTCTACATGTCCACAAAACGCCTCACATACGCACCTAGCAGGAGAGATGTGCAACTAACAGCAGATAGGTATTCTTCCATAACCCAAATCCCTACCGTCGTTACCCATCATCAATATACAGGTTGCATTATGTTGATTGCAGGTTTGTCTTTTAAGCCCGGGATAAAAAGATCATGCAGCCAACAGTATATGTCTTTGGCTTACAGACGGTTGGACGTTTTGCGTGCAGATTGGTCATCAATTTGGGCATCTACGTTAAGTGGGTTACTGCATCAGAAAAACTTTTTTATCTTCTGGATCAATGGAGTTGAATAAAAAGCATGCCGAAAGTTTATTGCTACATGGGTGGTTCAATAGCAGCAAAAAAAAACAATTTCTGTTTACAATTCTTAGACGGCATTCTAAAAAAAATCAAATTACTGAATGGCTTAATATCTTGGTCATACTACCTCCAGAGCCATCGCGCAGGTGGCCATATGTAGAAGCTCACTTTTGATATCATGTGGTCATCTACATCACTTTCACGCTCCTGATGACTTATTATTTGCTACTAGCGCACCAGGTTATGTTTTAGGTCTTCTACCCTGTATTGTTATTGTCAAGGGCTAGACTGTTTTCAGTACTGTCGATTGTAACCATGCCCATGTAATTGTGACCAATATTAAACAAACGCTAGCTTAGTAGAGCTGAATGTACCTGATTGCAATACAAGCAGATTTAAAACCTGTTTAGCAGGATCAGTAATCTTGGGATTGCTGTCAATAAATTTTGGCTGGTTGTGCCCACGTCAAAACTGAATTACCACCATAGTTGATGTCTCGCATAATTAATTTTTGACGTTTATATACGTACATAGAGAAATGCCCAAAAGAAATAAAATAAAACAAACCTAGCCACTCTGGATGCATATAAAATTTCTGTGGATCTCTGTAAACGGCACCGTTAATCACCAGCTGCTAGTTAGACAGCAGCTGTATTCTGTGACTGTATCTAGTTGCAATTATTAATTTGTTTGTCGTCTAGTCCTTATATACCAATATAGAAATTTTTGGAGTTTGCTGCCATCAAACCAGCAGTTTTCGCATACTGTCCATCCTTGTTGAAATATTTTTTTGCTCATCTCATCTCTGGTCATTAGTAGACTCAATACCAATACAGGTTTTTTCAATGCGTCTAACGTGCCTACTGCCTATTATAGGGAAGACAATGCAAATAGACAACGGCATTTTAAGCCCGGAAGCAAAGCTTGGGTAAATAAGTTGTCCATGGTAACATATTTTCAAGTCCCTTTTATTGTAATTTTTCATTCTTTTGTTTTGAATACATTTATTGAAATTTTGTTGGTGAAACCCCCCAGAAACAACAAATTCTTTTGAAGAATTTTACATTTACGAAATATTCGGGCCAATGTTATAATCGGGATGTAATGGCACATAAAACTTCCAGGCAATCAATCTCTCAGTTGATTGTTTTAGACTGGCCTTACGTATTTTTTTTAGAAAAAAGATAATAGTAGATAAATTTTACTGCCGACTTTTTTTTTTAACATGGTCAAGGTAAGTGTCTACTGAAGTGCGAGTTGATGGAATCAATGTCTTAGCTAGGGGCTGAGTGAGCCGGATATGACATAAGGACAGTATGATTTAAAAACTCAGCAGCTGATCAACCTTCTCATTTTCTAATTGAAACCAAGAGTTTTCACGGTCACCGGTTTTATAAATTTTTTATTTACGCAATGTGTGTGAACTCTACTGCAATGAGAGTTTTCTTTTAGCAGGATAAAAAAGGAATTACAACTTTGAACAAACGGGCTCACAGATATCAAAAGGAATTTTACTTTTGTTTTCCCACAACAAATTAAAACAGCATCTTGTTATTTAAATCCATAGCCATTTAGGATAACAGCATTCGCACTTTTCATTTCATTCAAAGTTTATATGGAATTCAATATTAAAAGGTGAAGAAAAATATATACAGGGCAATTGAGAAGAGAGGTTGGTTTCTCCTACACTAACAATTCTCTTCTGTAGTCAACTGGTAACGTATAAGTTTTATCCCAAAGTTTAGAAACTACCAAGCCTAATTCAGCCTTGTCTTGCCGTAGAAAACCCTAAGCTAAATTGGATCAAGTACGTTCATTTCATACTAAAAGTTTGATGATCAAAGGCACAAAATTGAATCATAAACAAAACATACAGTAAGTTCTACGCCATGTGTATGTATTTTCTGATAGAATATACTGTAGATGTGACATGCTGGTATGATTATAAATTTAATACAGGCATCTCAAAGCTGAGAAAAGTTTAAGAGGAATCTAGACTTTTCTTTTATCAAAACAGGACTGATGAGTCCAAACTTGTGAATTGGCTATTGTTCCCCAAAGCTTCATAACTAAAAGTCATACTAAATTGTACTAGAACAAATAATGCATCAATATGACCATTCTGTTATGCTGATACCAGCGGCAAGTTTGCCGAACTGCGAGGCTTAAAACACCTCACAATAAATGGGTTTGGCTTACTTTGAGTCATGGTTTTTCGTATTTGTCTCTTTCCCTTTTTTGGTCTATTTATTATTACTTTTTTTTGTTCTTCTAATTGAGATATGTACATACCCCTTATCGGCGCGCGCCAGCTCAAGTTTTGCATGCAAAAATATCTTCAAGGCTTCATTTCAACGGCCGTCATTTCATGAAAACGCAATGGCGTTAATATGGCATAGCAAAAAAGTGAAAAGGCTTGTGGTGTTGTGACCATCTCTAATGTAGTGCTGCCAGCATGCGCCCAATATATGTTTTTTCGCTGCTGCACAATTGATTTGCCGTGTTTGCAAATTGCATTACAACACACACACACACACACACACAACCCCCCCCCCCCCCCCTTTTTTTTTTTTTTTTCCATTACTACTTCAATTGTAGGGTAGCAAAGAAATTGTTTTTAAATGTAAAATATTCTCATGCTTTTTTCAATGCCATAAGTAACAGTGATGGCCGTGGCTTGGAAAAGGATTACGTATATTTTGTTTATTAACATTTGTTGTCGATTTTTTATATCTTGCACTACTGTTAACCCCACATGAACTTCATTACGACAGCCTGTGATGATGACAGCAAGAATATGCCTGTATACTGTAGATGTACCCGTCAGAGTTACAAACGATTTGTACACTCAAAAACTGAAAGTCGTTGAGTATTTTTTTTTAAAAAAAATATCTTTGTTTTAGAAAAAAAGAATGTTTTGATAATATATAAATTTACTTAAAAAAAATTATCAACTATTTTTTAACAGCCTGTTAGGTTGTACAAAAACATTGCAAGACTTGTATATGCATTTTGATGGTGGTGTTGCTGCCAACCTTTCATCCTTTTTTTGGTTTCTATTTTGGTTAAGATTTCGGTGGCTTTCTAACTTGGACACCAACCATCCCCTGGTTACCACTACCTTTTTATTATTATATATATATTTTTTGGCAGTCTTAAACCGGCTTACAAAATCTCAGAACTTCCGCCGGCTGGAAAACACAATGAAACCTTACTAATTATATTTCATTCTGAGAGGTGGCGAAAAAGACTTTTTTGGGTTTTTTTTTTGTTTTCAGCCATTTATGTTGGCTTCCAATAGACAAGTTGAGGGAGGCGCAACAATCCCGTATCACCATTCCCCGTACAGTGTTCCATTGCCGCTCATTTCGACGCTGCCTCAAGAGCAACACAGTCTTGCTTGGTATAAGGCTTAGTATCTGGTAGCCCTGATGAAAAGTACCGCTGACAACCTCCGAGAATACTCAAAAAAAAAAAAAAAAAAAGAATCGAGTTACATTGTGTACACTACATTTTTCTTTTTCATCCCTTTTTATTGATTCATCGCATGGGAAAACTTTTAACTTTCATGAGCCGAGAGAAAAAAAAAAGCGCATTCAGGTATTGGCTAATATACTTGGACGGCTGTACAAGTCCTACAACGCACTAGACTCGTTTGTCTTTTTTGTTGTTTATTTCGGTTTGTTCGCCCTAAAGACCAGGGTTTTTCGCAGACTGCATTATATTTTTTTTTCTTTTTTATTGTTGTTGTTGGGTCTCTGGATTTCGGATCGCGAATGCAGTATATTTATTGCGGTTATCCATAGCGTATGGGCGCCATAGAGGCCTAAGTTGACGGGTTGTACTGACCAAAAAAGAGCTCGACAGTACTCGTCATCGTGTGGTTATTGTTGCTGCTGGTACCTTACCTAATCGATCTCGGTTAAGCTCACTTGTCTGCCTGCTACCGAGAAAAGGTTTAAACGGTATGGTTTGTCCAGATACCAAAAATATATATATTGAAAAAGAAAGGATATGAAATAAAGAAATTAAATTAAATAAATAAATAAGTAAATAAATAAATAAATAAATAAATAAATGAATAAATAAATGAATAAATAAATGAATAAATAAATAAATAAATAAATAAATAAATAAATAAATAAATAAATAAATAAATAAATAAATAAATAAATAAATAAA
>QQZM01000100.1:0-45296 GCA_013365045.1 Geotrichum candidum | reverse complement strand
ATTAAGACAGTTTTAAAATAATCAATCACTACTTTATCAACTATGAATCGACTTAACCTCTCTCAAGAATCAGTTAATCTTGCTAAGCAAGAATTACAACAGTGATTCCATAAAAAGGGGAAGTGTTGAAAAGCACTCAGTGGCAAATACACACTAATGTGTGTATTGTGTTGATAATCAAAGCTTAGTAATATGTTTGCTATCTAATCTCCCAATATCTATATAAACCCTTCTACTTTCTCTTTATTTTGTATTTTTACAATAATTAATCAATCTTCTATTCTTTTTCTCACATACATATTTCACACAGCCTACACACTTCCTTGATTATAGGAAGTGTGTATAGTGGTGGTCAACTCCATATTCTAACAGAAGTCATAAAAACTCACGGAGGCAGTATCAATTATTGATGATTTAAAAACTTCTGTACTTTGTCCACTTGTATCTAATTATAATTTTTTAATCCCTTGGAAGATTTTTATTTTATCACATCGATAATGATTTTTGGTCCGATCAAAAAATTTCATCGTGCCGTCACGTGATTTCTCTTATTGTGTTAAGTAAACTCAAAATTTTGAAGAAAGTGGTGAAAAGTAAATATGAGAAAAGAGACAAGTGGTTAATTTAGAATTGGATATGTTTTATAAAAAGGAAAAAAATAATATTAGAAAATTAACGAAAGCTTGATATTTATCCAGTTGTAAAACCCTTGAGTTTTCCAAGATAAGTTAATCATTCGTTTTTTTAATAATTATAGTTTACTAAAAAGTTGTAATTTTTAAATCTTATAATAGACTTATAAAGATATTATATGATTATATGCTTGCTCTAGTATGTCAAATGGAGCTGACATAGTAAGGAAGCAATGAAAAGTAAATTTAGCAAAAGAAAAAAGCAATTGATCTGAAATTATGGTAATTTATGTGTTGTGGAAAAAAATAAAAGTTGTAAAAACATGAAAATGTAAATATTTATGTACTTGCTAAACACTCAAGTTCTTTAAGCCGATATTGTTGTAATTCTTACTTGGGAAGGTTAACTGATTCTTAAAAGAGGTTAAGTTGATTCATAGTTTCTAAAATACTGATTGATTATTTCAAAACTGTCTTAATTATTATTGTTGTTACTTAAAAATATTTTCCAGAGGTTAGGGAAGAATCCTTGTTTATATAATTTTCTAAGTCGCAAAATGAACTTTTCACAAACTTTATTTTGCTATTTCGAATATTCTTTTTCTTGAATATTTGGTTTCCATAATCTTTCTTTTCTAGAATATTCCACTTCCAGAATATTCTATTTCCAAAACACTTTTTTTTCTAAAAAATTTTAGTAATATAATGTTTTACCAAAGAATCGTCAATGCCTCAAGGTCACATGTTGACAGCTCATTACTTTCAACACCAGTGTCACTTGAACTTGACAAGTGTAGACTTCCACAAGTATTCACTTATCTTGTATCTTTCTAGAATTGGAAAGAAGACTAAAAGAATATCTAACAAAAGTCTAAAAGCTAAAACGTAATTTTTAGGAACCTAAAAGTAAAAATCAAAGGTGCGTCACAAAGTATATAAGCACCTTTATTTTTCTTTTTATATTTTTATATTTTATTTTATTCTATAACACATAAATTACAACTAACAATACCTACTACTATTTTTCTTTGTCTAATTTACTTTCCACTTCCTACCTTACTATGCGAGATTTAGTCAGCGAGCTTCAACAAATAGGGATCCCACTATAGTGGGAGATATGACTGATATTTTGCTAAATCTTTAGCAGAAAAAGCTCTGTGTGTTTCTGTAACGGAGCTGAACTGACGAGCCCAGCTACCATTGGCTTTAATGATAATATTAAGCTTCTTACTATTAGTTTCATATTTTAACCAATAACTACTCGAGATCGAGCTTCATTATGTTTTACATCATTACTTGTTTTATCTTATCATGCATGCTTTTATATTACTGAAGCTTAAACAGCTATCCCTTCAGAAGACGCGTACAACGTACCCCTCTTCCCATACTTTCGTTATACTACTAGAACCTCATTTCTGAAAACTTCGATCTTACAGGTTCTACTCATGTTTGAATTGTGGAAACCAAAGTTGTCTTCTTCCACAATCCTCCTTTTATTCTTCTTGATTTATTTATTCTTTTCACTTCCTGGAAAATTATAAATAAGAGTCCTTCTCCTAAGAAAAGACGGATTTTTAATAATTAAATAATAATAACCGATAATATTCTTTTTTTTAATTAACTATAAACGTCCCTCGTTACAGTTTCTATAGTTTTGCTAGGTTTTCGAATGCCTTGGCTGATTCCAGAGGCAAATTCTCGGTGCTAGATGATGAGACATTGTCTGGTGGTGTGAGAGAGTCGTAGAAACAAAGATCAGCCAAAGTGAGATTGGGTATTTGGTCCTATCCCCCATCAAATAGCTTACTTAGGATCTTCATATCATCAACTGAGTGAAAAAATGGTCTTTTAAAGATTTATGAATAATTCACTTTTAGTTTTAAAGCTCGCTGACTAAATCTCGCATAGTAAGGTAGGAAGTGGAAAGTAAATTAGACAAAGAAAAATAGTAGTAGGTATTGTTTGTTGTAATTTATGTGTTATAGAATAAAATAAAATATAAAATATAATCAGAAAAACACAGGTGCTTATATACTTTGTGACGCACCTTTAGTTTTTACTTTTAGGTTCTATCACGTGAGGGTACAAACCTCACGGGATTACTAAGCTTAAAAAAATAGGAATTAAGATATAAAGCAATAAGCCTATTTTGCTGCAGAGCGAAGTGTTAGCTGCTTCTGCTGTTCAGAAACCTAGGGAGTTAAGCTTACTTACAGAAATAGTGGAAAAGGGGATTCCTCTGTCTGAATGAAGCTTGATCTAAGTCGACTCTGAACGTTTACGTTCTTGTATCGCGGGTCTTTGTAATCGAGTTAGTTCGATGGAAGTCCTTCCTACAGTCACCTTCGACAAGAGCAGTGCTTACGGTAATGTGATGTGTGTGTAAACAGGACCAATCGGTTCAGCTAATGCTTGAGCTGGTCGTGCCAGTTTTCTCGTGCTCTTCTTGTCGGACTTAGTTGTATCCCGTAGCCGATCGGAGTAAAGTATAGCAGTCAGTGAGTATCTGTACTTAGAGTTCTGTCCGGGCTAAGCACGCTGCATAAGTTTGCGTGTAATTTTCTTGTCGTATTGTTCAGTCTGCAGAGCCGTCTATCCACCTTGACAGGAGGAGACTGTCTTCTTCCCTCAAGGGAGTTTTCTTTATCTCCTTTCCAAGTGGTCTGACGGCCTAGGCTGCATCCCAGCCTTTGCTATAACAACACGTGCTTTTCGGGGCCCAATAGATTCGCGGGTCCGCGAATTATGCAATTATTTTTTATTATGTAAACGTTACGTAAAATATTATGTAAATGTTCCTGAGTTAAATGAATGTAAAAAAAAAAGAAAAACTGTCTGTCCACTGCCTTGCAGTCATGAATGCAGCTTCAGCTCTCTTTCCTTCTAGTGCAATGCTTCTCTGTGTTTGGCATGCCAACAAGGGAGTCCTTGCCCGATGTCAACCAGCATTCTCAGACGCCGAAGAGTGGAAAACATTCTATAATTTCTGGCATTCGATTATCAACTCTCCAACTGAAGAAGACTACACCAAACGCCTTGCCGAAATGCAAAAAAAGTATGTTCCCCAGCATTCCAGTGAGATTGGGTATATCAAGAAAACATGGCTTATTCCATTCAAGGAGAAGCTTGTTCGTGCTTGGGTCGACCAGTCAGCTCATTTTGGCAACACAGCTACCTCACGAGTTGAGGGGATTCACGCACTGATTAAGCCGTACTTGAGAAGATCGACATTTGACCTTTTCGATACCTGGAAGGCAATTCGCCTTGCTATCCAGAATCAGCTTTCCGAGTTACACGCACATCAAGTAAAGCAACAGATCCGAACTCCTCTTGAGCTATCAGGAGCCTTATATGGAGCTATACGAGGCTGGGTTTTGCACGAGGCAATGAGGATGGTTGAAGAACAACGGAAATTACTTGCAAAGACAAACCCTCCTCCGTCCCCAACTTGTACTGGCACTTACACTCGAGTATATGGCCTCCCATGCTTACATGCATTAGATGCTCTTCAAGGCGAGGCTCTTCTTCTCAATAACTTTCACTCGCACTGGCATTTGAAGCGTGAGGATAACAGGCAGCTACTTATTGAGCCTCGTCAACGTATTGAGCCAATTCGGGCTCGATCCTTACTCCCAAGGTCGAGCACCCTGCGGGAGTCGAGCCAATTTGAAGTGGTTGAGGCTCAGGCAGCACGGCCACGCCGGGCTCAAAGCAAGTGTACAAAGTGCGGTGCCATTGGTCATACAAGGGCCTCAAGGACATGCCCTTTGAAGTACTCAGATATACTGTAGTTAGCCCGAGTAATGAAAGACAGAGAGTTTTTCTTTTTTTTACATTTATTTAACTCGGGAACATTTACATAATATTTTACGTAACGTTTACATAATGAAAAAATAATTACATAATTCGCGGACCCGCGAATCTATTGGGCCCCATAAGATATCCTTCACCTTCTTGATTCTTGGGATGGGATCTTGGCCGAGGGCAAGGGTTACCGTGACAGGTTCCTAAAACTTACGTTTTAGCTTTTAGACCTTTGTTCTTAGATCTTCTTTTAGTCTTCTTTCCAATTCTAGAAAGATACAAGATAATTAAATACTTGTGGAGGTACACATTTGTCAAGCTCATGTGACACTGATACATTTCTAACAATCTGGTACCCTGTTAATCGATTTCTTTGAAAATTGTCTGATCGCACTATTTTTCGGAATTTTTGCACAGGATTCGTCTAGAAACACCATACTCACGCACAACTTCAGCGATATTCAGTTTTTCCATGTTTAGTGGCTTCACCGGCCTTGATAAAACGAGGTTCAGTAGTATCAGCAGTTTTAAACATAATGTGTGGAAGATGTCGCTTCGAGATAGGTGATTGTGGGTGTTTGATTAAATTGGCAGAAAGTGTTGAACGGAGCTGAGTGAATCTGACATTGTAGGAAAGTAGCGAAAATCAAATGTAATAACAAAGAAAAGTAATTGGTTTGAATATTGGTAATTTATGTGTTATAGAAGTAAAATAAAAAATTATAAACGTGAAAATGTAAATACTTATAGGCTAGTGCTGACTAACCGAACAGATGACTTCCCGAACAATATCGTTGTAAAACATCATCAAAGTTAAAAAAAATATTGAAATAAAAGTATTTATAAATCGACTGAAATCTGTCATACCTCTATAACTTTTTGATAAAATGAGAGAAGAAAACATCAGAAAAGCTGTGGAAGGATTTCTTTCACCAGAAAGAAAGAAAAGTTTGAGGAAATTTTCAAAGGATTATGAAGTATCCCCTACCACTGTTCACGACAGAGCCAATGGAGGGAGGCCCAGAGCAGAGGCCCATGAAAACAACCAGACACTTTTAACATATTAAAAGCAATTTCTGGAAAAATGTTTGATATTTTTGACTCAAAAAAAGACTCCCTGATCTGAATGGCGAGAGAACTCGCTGGAAATTTGAAGAGCAATTTGGACTCAAAAGCCACTCCCAAGCCGTTATCCAACAGATGGCTCCTAGGGTTTTTGAAACAGTGCAAGTACCTGAAATTAAATAATTTTAAGCACTTGGACATTCCAAGGGTCCGAGAAAATGCGGGATAGTTGATTTCGCAATTTTTTATGTTATACACTGACTATTTCGACACCTACAACATCCTCCCGGATAACATATGGAATCTCGATGAAGCTGGCTTCAAAATTGGGGACTCAACAACAAGTATTCAATACTTAGTCCCCAGTAAAGCACCTAGTATTGTTTCTTATGACTCTTCTGAGCTGGCAACGGTATTAGAAATGATTTCAAGAACTGGCAGGGTTAAGAAACCTTTCTTTATCTACAAGGGAGTTCATCAAATGGAAAACTGGTTTCCTGCTGTTATCACTGAAGAATATTATTGCGCAACATTCCCTTCAAGTTTTATAAACGAGCCTATCTTTCATTAATGGGTTTCAGACCACTTTCCTGCATTTAAAGACAAATGGTCACTCCCATTTATGGATGGGCATCTGTCCCACACATCAGACCGAGTTATCACTACACTTATCAGCAAGAAGATCATTCCTTTATATCTTCCTTCTCATATGACTGATATCCTTCAACCTCTTGATAAATCTTGTTTTGGTCACGCAAAACTTCTGTATAGAAGGCAGATTTCTCATAATTTTTGTGCTGGGTTGAGTCCCACCAAGGCACGCTTCTTTGAGACCTATATGAGTATCAGAAAAGAGGCATATAGTCCCAAAAACTATTATAGGAAGTTGGAAAAGATGTGGATTATTAGAAAATAATCCAGAAGTTGCATTGGGCGAGTACAGAAGACAGATGCATCATGATATTCTCATGCCTGAGGATCCTATGCAAGAGGAGTCAGTGATTGAGTCAGAAGTGGGAAAAATTTCTACTCCAGAACATCCAAAAAAAAAAAAAACGTAGAAAGAAAAAAGGGGGTCTCGAAAATACTGGAGAGTTATCACTTTCTGAAATAAATGCTGTTTTTGTGGAGGAGAATCGAAAGTTGCAGCTCGAAGTTACGAGGGTCAAGAGGGCTCTTGTCGAAAGACCGTCTTTTGATGATATTACTTCAAGGAAACTAAACCTGTGTAAAACTGAATTAGAAGAGGAAAGAAAGAAGTGTTCTGGGAAGCGATAGCGTGTACCAAATTCAAATAACAAAGTCGTCCGAGCCGTTAGTATGGCTAATTCGGGACCGCACTCACCGGTTTAGCGGACGGACCCTGTCGCAACTTCTGGCCCAACTGTAGGTTCAAAACAAAATTAAAACATAATATTCTTAAATATGTTTACTTTTCAATTTTTTTTATATGGAATATATGATATTTAAAATATAATTTTGTATATAGCGTTGATAATAAAGTGTTTTATTGATTTACATATAAATTAAAAAAAAAAAAATTGTTCGGGAAGTCATCTATTCGGTTATTCAGCACTAGCCTATATATTTACTTGTTAAAAACTTCAAGTTCCTCAATTGTAAGATAAACTTATATCTTACAATCATTATCGTTAACTATGTGTCACGGCAACCCTACCAGAGGCAGGTGGCCGTACCAAAGTACAGGTCAGACTCCCAAGTCCCTAGTCCGACACAAACTACACCACCGATTGCGTAACGCCAAAGCGTGGGATTAAACACAAGCCATCAACCCTACTTGAGTCGAAAGTAATAGAAGAGTCCGGCTAGCCATCTAGAACCGTCGAGCTTCTCGCTTTCTTCGTAAGTACAAACTGATGTGGTCCGCCGGCTAATTGCCTGACTAACGCTGTCTCCAAGAAGACACTTAGACTCGTAGAGACAAAGACCACTGCAAGGAGCGTCTTAGATGCGGACGCTGCAAAAGCCTAAATTTCTGTAAGTCACGGCTCATCTGCAAAGCATTCTTTCCGTACCCTTTCTAACTCCTGCCTGCAGTCAAATAAACTTAGTATTACCTAGAAGCCTACCGGCAGAAGGACCTGAGCTTAATAATCCCGTGAGGAGTACCGTCACGTGACAGGTCTATAAATATCAGGATGTTTTTCTTTTTTCTTATAGTTTTCTGGCTTACTCTCTATTACGCATATTTATTTAATTTCATATTTCAGTTTATACTGTTTTCTACATCAATTTTACCCACAGTGTCATTTTACCCGCTAAATCTCAACAATGTTGGACCTTGTTGGTCTCCAAAAAGTTATGAACAATTATAATCTTATTTCTATGAACTTTCCACTTGAGCATGTCTTAACCAACCAAAAGCAATATGGCATATGGATCAAGAGACTCCGTCATTATCTTTCTAGGGTTCATCCTTCTATTCCCCTTTATATAATTGATAATTCCATCTCAAAAAGTGTTGATCCATCTCAGCAAGATGAATTTATTAAGATGTGTGAGGCATTTTTCTCTAAACATCTTATTTGTTTTGTATCTAAAGATATCTGATATGAGACCTGCAGGAAGAAGCTCGATGGAAAGGGTGCTTTTGATTATATTACAGCCAATTATGGATCTCCAGACCACATTAGCATCTATTTTGCCCTCAGAGAATGTCGTGATCAAGTAATCTCCAACAACTTCAATGTGGAAGCTAATGCTTGCGCTTTTGAAGACGACATGAACTTTGTGCGCAGTAATCTCACCTCGGAGGAGCTTTTTGCTATGAACATGCTGCTTTGGTTCTACAACGACTCTTTAGCTATGAAGTATCTTGATATGAATAAACGGGTGAGCACTTCGGATGAGGTGATAAGATTTCTTAGGAAAAATGAGACCAACGACAAAATATAATATTTAGTCAAAAGGTTACATTATCTGATACTCATATACAGCATGAAAAAATGACTCTAAACCCAAATGCGCGAGATGTAAAAGCTCTTTAAATACTGATATGTGCGCTACTTTGCCAGTCTCATAGAGACAAATGATTTTGAAATCTCATGTCTTCTTTGTATGTCATTTTGTTTTGTAATTTTGTAACTATTTGATGTAAGGACAATAAACTGATTATCTATCTATATCTACTGATATGTGTGTTCTATCTGAAAACTGCCCTGTATTGCTAACAATTGGGAGAAATACAAAAGAAAAATTCCAGAAAAAGCCCTTAAATCTGCTTTTTTGGGATTACTGGTTCCATCGAACACCGCTCTCGGTCTTTTATCACTAGTGCTACTTCTCATACCTACAGTGAGCTGTCATTAGTGTTTGATGTCAAATTTGATTCAAGCACCATCGTTAGTAGTAGTGCCATACATGGCTAATCTCTCGTTGGCAGCTTCAATTTGTCGTTTAAGCTAACGATGACTCTATCAAATTATTAGTTGTTACAAACATGCTTTGTGTACCTGACTTTGGCAGCAATATAATTAGTTCATTTAAGACCGATAGGCGTCCTCAGGTATTTTGGCAATAAGGTGGTTGTTGATTGGCCTCGTGGCGACACTTTAGTTTTCCCCATACTCAGCCGGATATCCCCATGGGAGTTAACGCTAAAGTTGTTCTAACACTCATATCTATGATATGAGCAAAGTAATACTCTCAGGTTTGTGAGAAACGTTGACATTCGATGGTGCCGAATTCTTCATGGAAAGTTCCATGTGGTGCGAAATATGAGATATATAGCCCATGGGACTTCAATACCAGAGACTGACAAACAACAGCATATCAGCAAGCTTCTATAATCAAATGAGCCATCAACAAAGAAGTTGCGGTAATGAATGTAAAACTTTACTACTGCTCCAAG
Organism: Geotrichum candidum; assembly: GCA_013365045.1. NCBI lineage: Eukaryota > Fungi > Ascomycota > Dipodascomycetes > Dipodascales > Dipodascaceae > Geotrichum > Geotrichum candidum. The sequence continues at coordinate 35,924 of QQZM01000100.1, read as the reverse complement.
GGAGCTTTCCTCACCAAGTTGTGTTCTGCAGGAGCATTAAAAGTATCTTTCAGGTTTCGCAAAGCTTCGTGAGATTTCTTATCGCGATCATACTTTGGTTTTTTCCATGGTAAACACTTGCTCCAATAATTGTCATCATCAATACCATACGCTTGCTTAATTCTGGCAAAAAAGCCTTTCAATATCACCCTATTCTGAGTATTTGCGATTGGCGAGTTTCTACATAGGATTTCTCGGACTTATATCCCAACAGTTTGGATAGCAAATCGGTCACAGATTTATTTCATTCGTATGTTCACCGGCAGGATTTCACCATGAAGCTACATTTTTAACTGATATAGACATGAAAGACCCTAAAGTATTGCGTAAATCAGTGTTATAAGCTTTCTGGATGACATTCTTTGACCAGTCAGTTTGTCGTCCCAAAACTAGACTGTTGGTTTATATACTTAGGTAAATAAAAAATATATCTTTCACTCCTAATCATTCAACAAATAGAGGTTCGTCATTCCAATCTCCTGAAGACATGGTTAAAAAAGTACCTATCAAATCGGCACATTTGCTGAAATTGAAATGAAAGTTCATCAGATATCAATTATAAAACAATTATTTTATAGTACAAATCAATAGTAACTGGGTTCATCAGACTAGGTTCATTATAAAATTCTTACTCTTGTGGTTAAGCTTTTATCCTCCATCCACACCCTCTTTTCTGATGACCCTTAGTTAGAGTAGACTACTCGAGTTTTACTTTGTTGTATTTAGGAACTGGTTTTTCACAAATATTGTATATAATTTTGTTTACCTAAGGTATCTTGGTGTGATAATGATGTTTTCATTGTTTCTCAATTGCTGAGTATCTGCTTTATTGGATTAATTTTTTGAGCTATTGCAATTTGTGCTGCTATTATATACAGTTAAATGTATCCCATTCATCTTGGCATGTGAATCCATTTAACCAATTTTTCGTACCATTGGATGCACAAACATTTCAAAAATACTGACAATAGTACATTATTAGTTGTATTAAAAGAAGCTGCGACCCCTTGGTAACTACATCTATGCATAATACCTGAGAGGAACCACAGGCTATTTTGATTTAGTTCCTTCACCTTGACTCTTATGTCCAATAATAAATCATTCTCTTAAAAGTCAAATACCACAAAAGTTGTTGCCAGAAAAGAAATTGATTTGGATGATCAGCTCACAGATTTCTTGAAAATAGATTGCATGAATTCATGACTTCTTTTATATAGTCTCGTAGGCTATACATTCAGAAAATAAATAATATAAAAAAGCATTGCATATAAAATTCAAGCTAAAACGTCAGTTCAAGTTGATTAAATGGATTTGGAGTTTCATTGTTGATAATTATCATATCTCAAGAACTATCGCTTTCAGATTCATCACTACTATCACTGAAATCATCAAAATAGTTTATTCCCTTAACTCTGCTTTCTTCCTCCTTGTTTTCAGTAGTACTTATATCGCTAGAAGGTGATGCTGAAAGGCCTCTTGAATTATCTGATCCTTGGTTGTCAGCTGGATTGTCAAAATTAAAAGCAGTGGAGCTTTTTATAGACTCATTCAAAGTTTTTAAAGTTTCTGCGTGTGTAACATCATGCATTTGGGTTTTGGCTGTCGATGTTGAAATGATTTTAAGTAATTTTTGCTTTTTCTCTTCCTGGTTTGCAGAAAGCGTAATCTGCTTTTGATCGATATAGGCAGCTAGTTCTTTAGCTTGTCTAACATTCTTGACTCTTCTACCTTCTAGCGTTCTGAAGCTATCGTTATTGTGGGCTTTTTTATTGCCTTTCTTCTTTGACATCTTGCCACCCTGTGCACGAAGCATGGAGCCAAAACCTCCTTTACCACCACAGCATTTAACATTCCAGCGTATCCGTAAATGCAAACCTTCCGTGGTGTATTTGCTAAGAGGGTCTGAAAGAACATCTTTGTTGATTGGCTTACCGCTATTGAAAGAAAAAAAGCCAGCCGACTCTAAGTTTTTAGAAATGAGTTGTGACTGAAAAAAAGAAGCAACTTCAGCTATTTTCGTATCTAGACTAAATGTTTGAGAAGAAGATCTCAAAAACGATTTATTTTCGCAAAAGACTGTTGTTTGGTCCATAATTTTTGATGTATTAGGAATGCTGGAAGCAATGATAAACAGGATATCGACGATAGGTGCTTGATGTTTGGAATGGAGCTGGGAGGTTGGGAAAACGAAATCCAAAAAAAAAAAAAAAAAAAATCAAAAATCAAAAATCAAAAATCAAAATCAAATAAAACAAACGGATGATAAGCAACATCTACGGCTGAACATTTATATCAGGTAAGGGTTTTGGCTAATCAGGAACCATTTTTTCTTCACGTCCCTTGTTCATATAAAAAAATTTTAAAAAAAAAGTAAAAAATAAAAATAAAACAATCTTTTTTGAAGGCATGGTTCACTAAAGCTGTAGATGTTACGTGCTCAAAGTTCATACAGACCCTAAGAAAAAGTCTACGAGATTTCCCAAAATAACAATTTTTCATATTCAAATAAGAGCAGGATAGTCTTACACCAAACAATCAAATAGCAATCTTTGAATAAGATATTTAATCATGTGATATTTGAATGGCATTTAAATAATATAAATTTTATTTTATATTAAACCGTGTATACCATGCATTGGGCTCTAAAACTGCATTAACATGATTTTAAATAGATCTTATCAAGGGATCGAAACAACTGTAACTTAAGCTCTTCCATGCCTTCTCAATTGCCTTAGAAAATTATTTTTTCAATCGTCTTTTAGTTCCATCAAAAGATTCAAGGTCTGGATAAATGATATAAATATCCTCTTAGCCCAGTCATGCTCAATAGGGTTCAAATAGAACGAGTATGGAAGCCAGTCAACAAGAGGAATACTATTCTCGTCAAACCAATTTTCAGGGATGCCATCTGTAACGGAGCTACCATTGGCTCTTATGATATTATATGCCTTATTCACCTTTTTTTTTTCTCTTTTACAACTAATGGAGACTCAAACTTGATTGTCATTATTATTATTACCATTGCTATTATCATCATTATCACTTGTTTAATCTCCTCAGAAGACACGTAGTAGTGTCCTCCCCTTCTCCCTGTTCAGTCGTCTCAATGACACAATGGATTGAAGTTGAAATAAATTATAACATCAACCCAGCCAGCTTCAAAAGTTGACAGGTAGTCGTTATTCCTCATTTCAGATCACAAAGAGGTCCTAACTATGATGATTCTTACCATCCCTTACCCGAGCTGAAACATGTACCAATCATATTCTTGTGGGAACCAACTTTGCTGTCCTCACCATCCACTTTTTTATTTTTGATGATTTATTTATTCTTTTCAATTCTTTGGAGATTATAAATAGAGAATGACCTGATTTTTTCTCCTGAAAGAAGATATATCGTTTTTATGAAAATAATAATCAATAACATTTCTTTGATTTTATTTTAAAAAGTCCCTCGTTACACTTGGTAAAAACAAGCTCTTTTCACTGATCCTTTATTTTTCAAATCTTCCTCTGCTCATTCTTTTATGCCTCATAAAAGATATGGAATAAGTCAGCCAGGCAATACTGGCAGCTCCAGTTCAGCCACTGGGTAGGAGATTCTCTACCAAGGGGAGGCCATCTCAACCTCTGTGGTTCATTCTCTCGCCAGCTCTGATCTGTCTTCCTTGCATGTGGCTGGTCAGGGATCAGTTGTCAATCCAGTTGAACCAGTTCTGTCAACCGTGGGAGCTGCCCAATAGTTTATCGAAGATCCTGAACCAATAGATATTGATTTCCCCTAAGTTCCTGCCGTTTCTATTATAGTTTCTCTCAAAGCCAAAGCTCTTCAGATGGATAATGATACAATTCTGAAAGATTCAAATAATCCTGACTTACTAATTCTCATGAATCGCTACATAAAAATGAGTGAATCGGTTGACACCATGTTGAAAAAATTAACAAGAGATCATTCTTCTGACGCTACCGTGGCATGCTGATTGAGAACCAAAGCAAGACCTCATGGTCAAGAGTGTGAATATCCTAAGACTTTATTTTCTTCGGTTAAATCTCTGTGTATTTCTCTTGATGATGCTTGCAATGTGAAGGTTCAGAAATGGGTAAAGCTCCATGCTGTCATTTTTTCTCGACTCAAGGAAACACAAGTAAATAGTTTTAATGCAGCTACTACATTGAAAGTCCATCTCCCTGAGTGTATGAAAAACATAACTGACCCTGTGGACGACATCAAGGACCCTTATGAGTTAGCTCAGATAGTTGAAGAGGTCATCTTAGGGGACATTGATTTTTTAATGGTAACTACTGATAGCTTATTGAATCTCTTGGTTAACAAATTTCCAACTCCTGCAGAAACCATCAAATTCTTGAAGTTTTTGTGTTTGTACAACTCCCGCAATGAGGATGCTGCTTTTCTTTGGTGCAAATTTGCTATGTACCTTGTTCCTGAAAACTCTCGTCGCAAAATGTGCGAATTGCCTGAATATGTTAACAAGGATTATCAAGGTGTATGGAACAGGCTATTTGGCAAGATCTCAGCGGTAGTTAGCTACCAGAAGTATTCTGCTTTCCGTCTCCAGAACTATTATTCTCGTGTTACTAAAGGCACAGAGGATTATTTGTTCCACAAACGTCCCCGTATGAAAGAAAATTTCTCCTGCAATGCTAATGTCAACGATCGTCCTCTTACGCATGCTAACTCGTCCTCTAAAAAGAGATATGGAGATTTCCATAACTAAGGAAAGGACACCGGCTCCCATTTTGGTGAAAAAATTAAATTCGTGCCAGTGACTTGTCGAAGCGTGATTAACCTTTCTGTGACTATTGTAAGAAGCCTGGGGTATGAAAATGCATTGTGGTACTTAGAAAGCTGAGCTTCTTCGATTACTCAAAGAGAAAGTAACTAAACCCGTTCCTACCATTATTTATCATAATCAGACAAACTCACCTAAGAGATTTGTAGAAGATGTTTTTGCTCTTTCTTTGCAATCTCCTAAAGATCTAAAGCCTTATTTTGTTGATCAAATGTTTGTTATTTCTTTTGAGGCAATAACCAAACAGCACACTATTGTTGCGCTTGTTGGCACTGGAGCCAGTGGGGGTCTAATATATTTTAATGATGGTGTATATTGTTTAATAAGGCAAACTTATTAAGCGTGTCAACATTTTCTGGTCTATCAGGTATTGCTCAACTATAATTCCACATTTAATATAGCTATAGTTCTTTTTCAGTAGTTTTATTAGAAGTTTTAGGCTGTAAAGATGTGCGAGGTATGATTCAGGTGGTTGTAAAGAAGGGGTAGAATATTATGTTACATGTCACGCATCCTAGTCTTTTGTAGACTTTTCCTAGGGGTTTTATATATATATAATGCGTTACCAAGCTTCCCTGATCAAGCTAAGATTCAATAAAAAGAGCACAGTTAGAAGGCTGAGAAATTGAAGGAAGATTCAAAATCTTTCTGTATAAGAAAGCCTTGAATATATGGAGCTAGGAAACCAACTTTCAAGCTTTATACTTTTCAGGAAGTGTCATTTGTTTCTTCAGGGCATTAAAATGTTCCTGATATGATTACATTCATGGAAATAAGTTAACTCAGTGATAAATCTGATAAACTGATAAAAAAAAAAGAATCTGTTAATTGCCCCAATATCTAGAAGTTATTCAAAGAAAATGAACAAAAGGGTATTGAAAAAGGAATATAGCGTCAATATATATAAGTGCAATGTGATACTCTCAGCGTATATGTGGAGTTTTGGCATTCAACAGTGCCAAATTCTTCATAGAAAGTTCCAGTTATTAACAGAAAACTGAGATCCATAGAGCCTTGCAAATCAATACTAGAGATTGTCTCGCAGCAGGCAATCTGAGATTCCCTCCAAATAATTTGTAAAATAATTGATGATTATTCCAAAGGTCTTAATAAAGAATGATATGGTGGAGGAATTCCATACCCCAGTCATTACTGTATTGTGGAGCTCGTTACTGATCATTTATTGTCGATGCAAGTCTTGCAAGCCTGATATTCTTAATACATGGCTGCGTGCGACCAAAGCAAACTAGAACAGACATTAAGAGTATGGATAAAAGGTACTCAAAAAAACGCAGCTAACTCAGCGATGAAAGAATATCGTTGGATAAACCCCTCTTTCTTTTCATTTTGTTCATTATTCGCATCTGCGGTATGGGAAATATTTTTAACTCATCAGTAATGCCTTTGACTGTCTTGTTCTAAGCCTGTGATATCAGAGAGAGCAAATCAGGTTCATACACAAAACGTAAAACTAGCAAATTTTTATTAGGAGTGATATCCTTTATTATGTACCTATATATTTTCTTGATACGAATGCTTGTCTAGTTTAGTAAATGACGCTGTTTGAAGTATTGTAAAATTAAAACTCACAGTTAAGCACCACTAAATTCTTTTATGTCTACAGCTAAAGACTAAGCACGCTAGGTATGTTATGTTGTCATTTGAATTGAATGCCTTTGAGGGATGTGTCTAATATGTGGTTAAATGAGAATACTGGTTTTTACTAGTATTTTAAAAATTCAAGTCTATGCAGGATGGCACAAGCAATGCAGAAGTAATCTATTACATGATTTATTAATTAAGATTTATGAGCTTTTAAACTCTTACATTGTTATGCGGTCTATGGTAGTAAGAACAAACTATATACAAGTGAGCATAGTAAACCCTAGTTACTTGGCTTCGAGGTGAGAGGGCTTTCTGTAGTTGTCTCATTAACCAACATCTTACTGGCCTCATCATAAACCTTCCAGGACCAAGACTCCCCTAAATCTTTGAATAAATCCCAGTCATCTGCGGTGTTGATCGGTTTGGGCAAATCCCTTATGGAAGGTTGCAAATCACTAATTTCAAGAGCTTTCTTTGCTGTAGTCTCTAAAGGTTGCTTTACGGTTTCTGCTTCTGTTGATGAGAGTCGTAGTGGGTTCGAAGTGGTAGTCAGTTCTCCAGGTCTCACCTGAGGAGGTTCTGATGAAATCCTAGAGGTATTTATGCTGGGAATTCTCAAGAATTTTTCATACTTAGAGACTGTATTTGATGATCGTCGGACAGATGTAATATAAGGGACTCTTCCAGATGAAAGATAAGAGTTGGAAATCTGATTTATTCGTTCGATATTAATAGGTTCATTCGATCGGGTCTCCATCGTTTGTTGAGTGGCGACTAAGTTGGCGCTTGCTAAATTTCATATATCGCCGTTGGGACATTTCTAGTAATATTGACTAGACTACACCTTAGTCGTAAATTTTTTGTTCTCGGATTTTTAAATTGAGCCAAACATTTTTTTTTTAACCACGCAGAGTGTATACTTTTCTTCCAACAACACAACCATAGATGCTTTATTCTGTCTTATACGTCTATCGCCACTCTCTTAACTAGTCAATATGAACATATCTCCTATAGAGACTCCTGATTCTATAGGTGTACCTGTTTTCCACCCAGTAAGTTAACCATTACTAGCATTCCCGAAATGTGGAGAGACAAAAAAAAAGGAAAAATAAAATAATTTGAAAAATAAAAAGGTACATGACATCTAAGACCATTTCTTGCGCTAACATAGCTTTTTTTTTAGACCTGGGATCAGTTCAAAGACTTTTCGGCTTTTGTTAAGAGTATCAACTCATATGGTATGCAGTATGGAATTGTTAAAGTCGTACCTCCTCCTGAGTGGTAAGTCCTCATGCTCGGCTTACTCCTGTCATATATCTCTTTATTTCTAACAACCAGTTTTGTAGGAAAGCCTCTCTTCCAAGTTTAGATGACAAAAAACTTGAAAATATCATCATCAAAAATCCTATAACACAACATGTTAATGCGTCCAACGGAGCATTTCGCATTCAAAATATCGAAAAGCAAAAAACCTTCAACATCGCTGAATGGCGGCTACTGACCGAACGAAGTGAAAGCCAACCGCCTGCCAAACGAGGCGAGCGACGAACATTCAACAACGCTCATAACAGGAAAAAGATTCAACCGTGTCTGTCTGATATCGAATTTGATGGTACTTCTTTTACAACAGAACGATGTTTTGAGCTAGAGCGTATCTACTGGAAAACACTCACATTCAACAGCCCTATGTATGGTGCTGATATGCCTGGCTCTTTATTTGACAACTCAACTAAAAGTTGGAACGTTTCCAAGCTGGACGACATGCTTGACACACTTCCAATGAAAATTCCGGGTGTCAACTCGGCTTATCTTTATTGTGGCATGTGGAAAAGTACATTTGCCTGGCATTTGGAGGATATGGATCTTTATTCTATCAATTACCTACATTTTGGAGCCCCTAAAATGTGGTACTCAATATCTCAGAAAGATAAAGACCGCTTCTATGATATTATGAAAGATATATGGCCTGAGGAGTATAGCAACTGCAAGGAGTTTCTCCGGCATAAAACGTTTCATGCATCTCCATCTTTGTTGAAGAGCCATGGAATAAAAGTCAACAAACTAATCCATTATGAAAATGAGTTTGTTTTGACTTTTCCGTACGGCTATCATGCAGGCTTTAATTTCGGTTTCAACTGCGCCGAGTCTGTCAACTTTGCTATCCCTGAGTGGCTTCCGATTGGTAAAACGGCTAAACAGTGTATGTGTATTTCAGATTCTGTCGGTATTGATGTCGCTGGGCTATTTATCAATAAACAACGCCCAGATCCTATTGATTTAAAGACCGGTTTAAATACAGTGCAAGACACCAGCATAGCCAAGAAGCGCAAGCGACAGGTTTCTTCTAAAGAAGATGATCTAAAGGTGGACAGTAAACACAAGCAGAGACTCAATAATGGCCCAATTTATGATCATAAAGAACCAACCAAACCCACACATCCTTGCATATTCTGTCCTTCACATCAATATCTTCCTTTAATTTCTGTCAAGGGAGGAAAGACAGCACATAGGATCTGTGCTCTTTTCATTCCTGAAACTTACAGTGAAATAACTGGTAAGGGTAAAGAAATTGTTAATGGTGTGGAAAACATTCCTGAGGCTCGATGGATGCTGAAATGCGCTTATTGTGATACGGCTGAAGGTGCTTGTATACAATGCAGCTCTGGTTCATGCACTCGATCATATCATCCTACCTGTGCACAGAGTGCTGGGATTGTAGTTTCTACCCAAGACACTGAGAATGGTCCAAAAATCCGCTTTCTTTGCAACTCGCACCAACCTAAAAGTATTTCATCTCGAGCTAAAATCCAAAATATCGAAAATGGGTTCACTTTGCTTCCGGGAGATTTGGTTCAGTTCCAAATGCCGAGTGGCAAAGTTCATTCCGGAATTGTTAGGAAAAACAATATTTCGGAACAATCTGCGTTTATTTCTCTTCAGCATGACATCCAACTGATTGAGGTAGCATGGAAAAGGATTTTTGTACCCGGGATTATTGCAAACAAGCATGTTGTTTTAGTCAAACAACCGAAATCCCACTTTCAGAGCACAAAAGCGCCTGAAAAAGCCTCAAGGGTTTCTGGTAAAGCAGCAAAAGTTTTTACAAAAACAGTTATGATTTCTAAGTCCAAGGCTCTTGATTCGACCTTGGACGGCTTTTCACACTTTCAAAAACCAAGGATCCAGCGTCCTATTGAACTTCAAATACCGCCAGTTGACCTTGATTCTCGAATGTTGGTCTACAATCCATCAAACTCTAGCGACACCAAAGCCTGTTATGATTGAAAATGAATTTATGATTTAATGACTATGTACCTTATTATTTATTTATACCTATTTATGACTTTAATGCCAGTAATCATTATGAAGCAAACGAAATGTCCCCGTTGATTCAGTAGCTCAAGGGCTCTTATCAAGAATTAACTATGCTCACCTCAGAATTGTGAAATTCCAAAGCCTCGCAACTTTTCTTATTTTGCCACTCAAGCACCAAATCCCTTTCAATAAATTACAATAAAAAAAGTTTTTTGGAGTCACTGCACCCCCCTTGGCGCTTCTAAATTTGCCATCGACATTAGTTAGAAGCGCAGAGATCCTCGGAGAACTGTGCATTTATTCATTCGAAACTTACCACATGACCTTTGCTCAGTACTTTTGGTACTGCAAGCGTAAACATCAGAACCAATCATAAGAGATCATTTTTTCCAGGTTTTCATCACCCAAAAATTTTCAATTTTTTCAATTTTTTCTTTTCTTCTTTTCTTTCTCTCTTGATCTTCAGCATTTTAGTTTCCACGATAACAAAAATGTCTTTAAGAGTTCTGCGCCCTCTTAGTCTGCTCACTAGAGTTGCTCCTATCAGCAGCACCTTTGCCAGTAAGTTTTTTTTTTTTATCGATCATTAGTGTTTTCTAATCTAACCATCACCTATTACCAGCTAATGGCTTCAAGGTTGCCACTAGATACGCCTCTTCTTTCGATCGTGCCAAGCCCCATTTGAACATTGGTACTATTGGTCACGTCGATCACGGTAAGACCACTCTTACTGCTGCCATCACCAAGGTTCTTGCCGAGAAGGGTGGTGCTCAATTCTTGGACTACTCTTCTATTGATAAGGCTCCTGAGGAGCGTGCCCGTGGTATTACCATTACTTCTGCCCATGTTGAATACGAAACTGATAAGCGTCACTATGCCCACGTTGACTGTCCCGGTCACGCCGATTACATTAAGAACATGATTTCCGGTGCCGCCCGTATGGACGGTGCTATTATTGTTGTTGCTGCTTCTGATGGTCAAATGCCCCAAACTAGAGAACACTTGCTCCTTGCTCGCCAGGTTGGTGTTCAGCACATTGTCGTTTTTGTTAACAAGGTTGATACTATTGATGATCCCGAGATGCTTGAGTTGGTTGAAATGGAAATGCGTGATCTGTTGTCCTCTTACGGTTTCGATGGTGAGAACACCCCTGTCATTATGGGCTCTGCTCTCTGCGCTCTTGAAAGCCGTCAGCCTGAGATCGGTGAACAGAAGATTATGGAGCTCCTTGATGCTGTTGATGAGTACATTCCCACCCCCCAGCGTGATATGGAGAAGCCTTTCATGATGCCTTTGGAGGGTGTTTTCTCTATCCCTGGTCGTGGTACTGTCGCTACTGGTCGTGTTTACCGTGGTCTTCTTAAGCGTGGTGAGGAAGTCGAGATTGTTGGTTTCAACAAGGCTCCTATTAAGACCACCGTTACTGGTATTGAGATGTTCAAGAAGGAGTTGGACCAGGCCCAGGCTGGTGACAACGCTGGTATTTTGCTCCGTGGTGTTAAGCGTGAGGACCTCAAGCGTGGCATGGTCATCTGCAAGCCCGGCTCTGTCCAGGCCCACACCAAGTTCCTTGCTTCCATTTACGTCCTCTCCAAGGAGGAGGGTGGCAGACACTCTCCTTTCGGTCTTAACTACAGACCCCAGCTTTTTGCTGGTTCTGCTGACGTTACCACTGTTCTTACCTTCCCCGAGGGTGTTGATGAGTCTACTCAGGTCATGCCCGGTGACAACACCGAGATGGTCTGTGAGCTTGTTCATCCCACCGCTGTTGAGAAGGGCCAGAGATTCAACATCCGTGAGGGTGGCCGCACTGTCGGTACTGGTCTGATCACCAGAATCATCGAGTAATCGTTTTAAATTAATTATGTAAATATTTTATAAATCTATTTGATTGTGTACAACATCTGTTTTGTGTTTCCTTTTGTTTTCATCAAATAATAAGTTTGTTAGGCGCATCTGAATGTAAGATGGATGGTTTGTTTACTTTTTTGGCTTTAGCGTTTGTTTTGATTTTTTGTTCCTTTTTTTTTTTTCCTCTCTTCCCGTCGAGCTTGCCTTCTTTTGTCTACATTAAACAACGTTCAAACAAACAAAAAAGACATTATCACTTTAGCAGTCACCTGGCAAAAGAACAGACTGAAACCCCCTCATCTTTGCTGCAATGAGTGTTGTACAATCTGAGAGCGAGTCTCTTAAATGGTTAGCCGAAGATGAAATGAAAGAGCTCAACGAAGAGTGGGTAGAGAAAGGAACTTCGAGCTTTGATTTTCGCACTTACGATGAGGAAGAGTCTGGCACCGTCAACCAAAAACCCACCTACGGCTCTGTCGTGGTTCGCGATGGTACCTCTAATTACGAAGATGTTGCTACTACTAAGCAAAACATGGAGAAAAATGCTCATCAGACTCCAGAATGGAAGCGAGTGCTAAATCATGCTGAGAACAACAATAATCTAAACCAAAACGGCGGCACAATGGCTTGGAACTCGTTTTTCAAAGCTCCTACTCTCAAGAGTGCTGAAATGAACATCAGTCATATTGAAGCAGAAAATTCTTCATTCTACAATGAGGGGCGGTCTGATGATTTAAATGGCTATTCTAATCAGAGCATGAACGGTCAACATGTCTCCGCTACTAACGATATTAACGGAGTCAACCTTTCTAGCAGTCACCAAGACAGGGTTCGAGATGATGGCTATCTTAATGGTCTTGAAGCTGGGCTTGAGAATAGGCATAATACTAGCAATGATATTGATAACGATGTGAACAGCGATAGCGACAACGATATTGGCAATGATGCTGATAATGATGCTGATAATGATGCTAGCAACGATATTGGTAACGATAATGGCAACTACCATGAGAATAATACTGGCAATGATACCAACAACGACGCCGACTACGATGTAGGTCACGACACTGGACATGTCACTGGCAATGAAATTCATGATGATGGAGATGAGTCGCTACCTAGCTCAAAGTCACGGCTAAAAGTTTTTCAAAAACACGACACTTATACCAACTGTAGGTTAGAAGACTTACTTGGATCGATGGTTAAGGGGTCAGGGCAAAGCACCACACACTCCACAACTGGATTTCAATCGCATTCAGAACCAGCTACTGAAACAGATAACTCCGAGATCCAAGATGACACTGATGAAATTTACAGTTCAACACAAACGCGGCATTGGAACTCCGCAGATAGACGCGATATTACGACTCAAGATTTTATGGATAATGCCGAGTCTCTTATGAAGAAGTTAATGGGATCTGCGCCAGGCGATTTAGAAGACACAGATGCTGAGGAAGTGACTGGCGTCAAGGAAGAGCCCAGTCAGTTCCAAACTGACTCCTACGAAAGTGTTGATTCTGAGGCAGAAGATTACACTAATTCTCAGAAGTATCAAATCTATGAACAGAACGACTATCTGAGATCTGACACAGTCAATACAAACGAATATCAAAACAGTGAACTCCCAGAATCTCTTGATCTTGAAGATCCGGCATTATCTCACTTGCACAATGGAAGACTAGGTCCTCCGGCACATGTTTCCGCACCAAAGAGTATTATGCGACAAAATATCAAGGTAATCAAGCAAGAAGATATTAAAGGCATTATTCCTTCGATTATTGGATCCATGAATTATGATGAGCAAAATAGAAAATGGCATCATCACAATGAAATTCACCAACATAATCGATTTGACAGTTCTATGAACTCTCGAGCCAATATCACGGATGAACATGATATTTTCCATGGTATAGATGATTTAAGTGATACAAGGCCTGGCTCTCCTAGTATACGGTCCCAGCATAGCAGCGACCCGATATCTCATTCTCACTTCACCCAAGCCCAATCAACCACAAATGGAAACTACGAAAATCACAACAACATCATTAATAAAAAGTTTGTCATAAATAATAACATCATCAACCAGTATGAGCCAGGTATTTTGGGACTGGAGAACGAAGAGGGTCTTGATTTCCAACAGAAGCTACAGTCTATCAAAGGTTGTCTAATAGAAACTCCCAGATCGATTCAATTTCCCGGCACTTTCGACAAGGAAGTGTCTTTTGCTCTACCTCCAGATCATTTGTCTACCGAGCGACACGACAAGCCGCTGATTTCGCCAGTACTACTTAACAATGTAGCTTACAGTGGTATTCATCCTCTTTCTACTGATATCACTCATATTTCTCAAATCGATTCTTCATTCAGTCACAGCATGTCACACCTGGTAGAAGTGTTCACCACTAGATATCCCAATCAAATGCTATGGGATAAACTAACTTCGGTCAACATTTCAAATGGTACTCTAGAATCTCTAGCCCGATTAAACACCATATGTCCGTTTTTGAAAACGTTAGATGCTTCTCACAACAATATCAGTATTCTTCAAGGCATTCCTTTTTCTGTCACTAGACTGGACGTGAGTCACAACAGCCTAACAAATTTGTCAAACTTTGGTGGTCTTGACAACATCCAGTATCTGAATGTTGCATTCAATGATATTGAGACCTTTAATTGTTTGTCACATCTTTCACATCTCAGAGAACTGATCGCAGATGGGTGTCCTGTAACCAATCTTAATGGTCTCTCCAGAATTGATGGTTTGTTGAAGTTGAGTGTCAAAGGCGGGCAGTTGGAAGTTCTTGATGGAGCAGAGCTCAAGCTATCCTTGCTCCAGACGCTTAACTTGTGTTCAAATAAAATTAGGCGGGTCGACCGTTTAGAGCAGCTCTTTTCTTTACGATCACTCGATCTTGGTAAGTTTCACCGTCGATTTTTTTTTTTTTTTTGCTAACTTTCTACTCTGCAGATTCCAACAAGATAACAACTATGATAATAAATGATCACTGCAAGATTTTATCCAAACTAAGTCTCAGAAATAACGAATTAGAAGACATCTCTCAGATATCACCGGGAGCTCTCAAGTTTTTACATCTGGAAAACAATCCTAAACTTCAGATAGAAAGCTTTGACAGTTTTAAAAGTTTAAACAGCCTAAGTTTAGACTACTCATCCATCAGCTATCCGGGTTCTTTGATTTCACTGGGTCAAATCAGTGATGTTTCAAGTCTAAAAATCATCAATAATCCTTCCTCGCTGATGTCAACGCCGTACGCTATAAAGTTTGATGACTACTTTATGAATCTACAACGCCTGGATCTATCTGGTCTTGGCCTCAAGGTTCTACCTGCCAATATGAATTCTTTTCTGCTCAATTTACGTGAAGTTAATCTTTCTTTTAATCAGTTAACGAGCTTGGAGGGTTTGAAAGGAATGCCAAAGTTGACTCATGTTCTTCTCTACGGGAACAAGATTGAGCACATCAACGAGTGTCTTGATTTCACTAGGAATACCAAAAATCTCAAGTTGTTTGATCTTCGAGAAAACAAATTAACCAAGAGATTTCACCCCAACTTATTTGAGTGTTTAAACATGGCCCACGCTAATGGAAATATTGCAGCTCATGGCAGCATAAGCAATAACGGAGCCAGTTTCGAAGATGCCGAAGTTAGGCAAGACGGCCAGCTCAAAACCTATCTCAAGTCCATTTCTAGGAAATATCAAACAGAATGGTGTGATTCAGATACAAAGTATTTGAAAGACCTCGAGAAGTTTGATACTAGTTTGTACAACAAGCGAATTGGATATCAAGGCCTGCTGGTTTCTACAAATAAAAATCTTAAATGGTTGGATGGAACCATTTTAGATGATGATCGAATCAACATGATTAAGAAACACTGGAGTTTGATTCTTGGTCAGGCTCGTAAAAACTTAGCTTGATTATGTGTGTTAATTGATTCACGCTCTTTTTCTTTATTAATATCATTATTACGACTATTGCCACTAATTGGTTTTTTTTGTTTTGTAGATGGATAATCAGTTTGTTGTCCTTACATCAAATAGTTACAAACAAAATTATAAAACAAAATGACATTCAAAGAAGAAATGAATTTCAATTTTTTTTTGTGTTGTTTGTTGGAGACTACCGTCCATGTTAAATGTATAAAAGTTCTTATAGGAGCGTTGCTTTAAATGTGCATAGAGGTTTTCAAAAAATGAAAAAAAAAAAAAAAAAAAAAAAAGCGGATTTTGGATTATAATATAAAGAAGATTAAATATAACTGGTTATAAGATTTACCATCAGCTATCAAGAACTTAGGCCAGAAAATGTTTGAATATTATAAACGAATATATATACTTAAATGATTTCAAACATACTAGTTATTAGCTAGTTAATTCTAGAATATATAATAAAAAAAAATACAACATGCGCATCCTAAAGTTTTTTGCTTTTTTTTAATTATGATACAAGGATTTGTTTTAAACCATGGCAACTATTTTGTACTTGTTATCACTGGGTGAAAATAAAAAATATTGAAAGTTATCAATGTTTTATTTTTTTTTAAAAAAAAGGACCTAATAAAGTACATTTTGGAGTTCTTAACCTCAACAACAATAAGCAACAATTTTTTTTTTTTGTAATTTTGTTAGGGTGACTTGAGTCTTACAATTAACATCTGGTAGTAGTCAATATTGCGAAATGTCGAAAGTTATTCTCGTTAAATTCTCTTTTGTCTAGTTTCGACATTAATTCGCATTTCTGCTCGTTTTAAATTCAAATCAAGTTTTTTTTTTCCAATAATGCTATAGCATTTCAACCTTTTGTGTAAACTGAAATGGCCGCACTTAAAACAACATCTACATATTTCATTTTGCTGTAAATCAATGCATAGTTCCTATATATATATTGCTGCTGTCCTAACCTCTGCATCAACGTTTGAGGTCATGTCAACATATTTGAACCTCGCTAGAACTCAGTGGTCTACTCAATGCTCTAAAGCTAACTCTCGTATTATAAAACCTGGTAAAAGCGCCATCAAACATCCTATTTAAGGCCGCATGATATGAATCAACTTCTCAACGGTTTCTGCAGAAAATGGCTACACCCGATGGACTCGCTTTCCAACATGCCCCCGCATATCCAGGTCCTTGCGCCCTGAGAAGTCAACATTTGCAAGCTTCTCGGTCAAGGTCGTTGAAATAATATTGTGAAACCTCATCACTGACATTGGCCACCCCAATCATCTTGCCTTATGATCATAATTAACAAAGAAAATAATTCATATTATATCACAATTTATGTATATAGGATTTACAACTTCAAAATTCTAAGCTTGAAAGTAGCATCACCAATTTCTTGGTCTTCTTCACCCAGGAAGTCGCCAGTGGTGCACTCACCACATTTCAACAAATCTCTACGCAAAGATTTCTTCAACAGATCAGAGTGAGTGGCCAAGCATTCACTCAGGTTGATGGTATCATTAATAACTTCAAACTCAACTTGAACATCATCAGTGGGCTGCAAGCCGAGCTTCTTGCGGTATCTCTGAACACGGTTGACAAACTCTCTGGCGTTAGCCTCGGTCTTCAAATCTTCGTAGATTTGGGTGTCCAAAATAACGACAGTGGTCTGATCAGTGTTAAAGTCCTGGCCACCAGAAATGGCAGACTCACTCAAGCCTCTAACAACAGTAAGATCACCCTCAACAAGATCGATGCCGTCAACAGTAATCTTCTTGTCAGTCATGTAGCCCTGAACCTGGTCACTTGTCAGCAAAGGCAGCGCCTTCTTGACCTTACCAATGTCCTTTCTCAGCTTGCGACCAAGAACAGACCAATCAGCCTGGGCACGGTACTCAACACCATATTTGGTCTCATCAGAAGTCAAGATAAGATCACGGACATTAAGCTCGTCAATGACGTACTCCTTAAGAGACTCAATATCAGCAAGGAAGTCCTTATCGTGATGAATGACAATAAAAGTCTTGAGAGGAATCTTGAGACCAATGGTCTTGCGCTCACGGATGTTTCTTCCGAGCTCAATGACCTTGCGCATGCGGTTGACAGCAAGCTCAGTCTTATCATCAATGAGTTCCTCTCTAACAACAGGGTAGTCCAAGAAATGAACGGATCTGCTGTCAGTAGGATGGAAGGACTCGGGAAGAGCAGTTCTCAGCTTCTGGTAAATAGTCTCAGACAAGAAAGGAGTGAAGGGAGCCATGGCACGGACCAAAACAAAGAGAGCCTCAAACAAGGTGTTCAAAGCCTTCTTAGCATCCTCAACGCCATTCTCACCCTTTAGTCTACTTCTGTTCAGTCTAATGTACCAGTTGGTAAGATCATCAATAAGATTCAACAAGCCAGGCACGACACCGTACAATCTGTATTCCTTCATCTCGGTATGAATGTGGCCAATAAGAGTTTGCAAACTAGCAAGAATCCACTTGTCCATAACATTTTCGCTGACAACGGTGGGATCGTAAACAAAGTCAATGTTGTGCAGCTTCTTAAGCAGGGCAACCTGGCCCTCCCAGAACTTGAAGGAGTTCCACCAAGGCAAAAGAACCTTGGAAACAACCTCCTTGACGCCTTCTTCCTTGAATCTCAAAGGCTCAGCTCTCAAAACAGGAGAGTTGATCAAATAGAGACGAAGAGCATCGGCACCAAACTTGCTAATGACGAGGTTGGGATCGGGGTAGTTCTTCAATCTCTTGGACATCTTCTTACCATCAGAAGCAAGAACGATACCAGAAACAACACAGTTCTTGAAAGGAGAGACATCAAACAAATGAGTACCAAGGACAGTGAGAGTGTAGAACCAGCCACGGGTTTGATCGAGACCCTCAGAAATGAAATCGGCAGGGAAACCAGCCTTGAACTTCTCGACGTTCTCAAAGGGGTAGTGCTGACTGGCATAAGGCATGCTTCCGGATTCAAACCAACAGTCAAAGACTTCCTCAACTCTCTTCAACACACCCTTGCCTTGCTTGGAAGGAATAGTAATGTGATCAATGCTGTCACGATGCAGGTCGGTAATACCGGTGACACCCGAGAGCTCTTCCAGCTCAGCAACAGAGCCAATGCACACAATCTCCTCAAAATCCTCACTAGCCCAAAGAGGAATGGGGGTACCCCAGTATCTGTTTCTGGAAATGTTCCAGTCTCTGGCGTTCTTGATCCAGTTGGCGAAACGTCCTTCCTTAATGGCGTTAGGAACCCAGTGAGAACCATCAATGTGTCTGAGCATGTTGGGGATAATCTCAGTGATCTTAACAAACCAGGCAGGGACAGTACGGTAGATCAAAGGAGTGTCGGATCTCCAGCAGAAAGGATAACTATGCATCAACTGGGCGTCGACCAAAATACGGCCCTTTTCCTTAAGATCCTTAATAATTTTGCGCTCAGCATCCTTGATGTAGATACCGGCATAGTCGGCGACTTCCTGTGTGAACTTTCCGTTGTCATCAACAGGGTTGGGAGGAAGACGTTCTTGGGTGATGATACCGTTTTTAGTGGCGGCGTTGTAATCCTCCTCACCAAAAGAGGGGGCTTGATGAACAATACCAGTACCACTATCACTCTTAACGTAGTCGTCGACAATGACCTTGAAACCATGATCCTTGAACTTGTCGTAGAAGTAGTCAAACAGAGGAACGTACTTTAGGCCGGCCAAGTCAGTACCCTTAATTTTCTCGAGGACCTTGAGCTTCTCCTTCTTGGGGTTCTTGAAAAGAGTAGTCAAAAGAGACTCGAGCAAAATGTAGTTCTTGCCAGTTTTCTCGTCCTGGATCTTAACGTACTCAAAGTTGCCGTTCACACAGAGCGCAATGTTACTGGGCAGAGTCCAGGGGGTTGTGGTCCAAGCAACCAACATGGTGTTAGGGTCGTCAACAAGGGGGAAACCAATGGTGACGGCAGGATCCAAGACATCCTTGTAGTTCTGTTGAGCCTCAAAGTTGGAAAGAGGGGTGGTGCAGCCGGTTGAGTAGGGCATAACTCTGTAGCCTCTGTAGACAGAGTCCTTCTTGAACAGCTCCTTGAAAACCCACCAGGTGGACTCCATAAAGGAAGGGTACAAGGTCTTGTAGTCGTTTTCAAAGTCAATCCATCTTCCCATTCTGCCAATAGTAGACTTCCACTCAGCAGCGTATCTCATGACAATGGCGCGGCACTCGGCGTTGTACTTGTCAATACCCATGGCCATGACGTCTTCCTTACCGGTGATACCGAGCTTCTTGTCAATCTCGTGCTCGACGGGGAGGCCGTGGGTGTCCCAGCCGAATCTGCGCTCGACATGGTGGCCGGTCATGTGGGCGTAACGAGGAACGATATCCTTAACAGTAGAGGCGAGAATGTGGCCGTAGTGAGGGGTACCGGTGGCGAAGGGAGGGCCATCGTAAAAGTTGAAAACAGGCTTGCCTTCGGAGAGCTTCAGGGAGGTCTGGAAAGCATCCAGCTCATCCCAGAGCTTCAGGACGTCTTCTTCAGCTTTAGGAAAATCCATTGCTTTCTAGATGATGTTAGATTTCAGAATAAAAAAAAATAGGAAGTAGAATAATAACGACGAGAAGTTGAAAGGAGAAATAGCATACCTTTTAACTGAAAAAAAAGAAGATAACGGATAGGGTATGGAGAATAAAGAAATGTAAGAAAGGAGAGGAAAGAAGATGTTACTTTTTTTTTTTTTTTTAATTTTGATTTGATTTCAATGAAACTTTTTTTTTTTTTCCTTTTGTTTCTACCTACACGGAAAAAAGTGGCCGAAAACACAAAAGGCATTTGTAAACTCTCATCTTCGCCTCTGATTTTCTTCTTTTTTTTTGCCATGTTTTTATCACATTTTGAGTCATTGAAATCAGGTAGGGTAAACTCAAATCTCCACACTGTCTAACTTGCGTGTTTCAAACAGTCATCATACCCATGGCCAAACTCAAGGTATCATCATTATTGGCCTCTTTGTTGCTGCAATTATAAGCTGGTATCACTGCACAAAAAAAAGAAAAGAAAAAAAGAGTCATCAACCTGTTTCTTCATCGGTTGCGTGTGTACATCGCTTTACTACAGCGTCACAGATAGCCCCAGATGACCCCAGATAGACATGGCTTGCCTATAACTGCTTGTTTTCAGTGACACGGACAACGACTTTCCCCATACTCTGATTCGACTCCATGTAATCATGGGCTGAGACAATGTCCTCCCAGTCAAACACCTTGTCGATAATGTGTTTGTACTTGTTCGCTATGATGCACGGCAATACGTCCTGCTCAAATGCAGCTTTCAACACCACCTTGTACTCCAGACTCCTCGCCCGCAACGTAGTGCCTTCAACTCGTAGTCTTTTGTAGAGAATCATCCCAATGTTGGCATTTTCGACAATGCCACCACTCATGGTTCCCATGTTCACTAGGCGGCCCCCTGGCGCAAGTGCCTCAAGGTTTTTGTTAAAGTAGCACTGGCCGACGGGGTCAACAATCAGATCAACGCCCTTGGAACTTGTAACGTCATTGATAACAGAAACAAAGTCCTCGTTATGGTAGTTTATGGGCATTAGATCCTCCTGCTTTCTTCCTTTAACTAGCAATTGACTCGAGATGAACTCTTTCTTCATGTCTGAGCCCACCGTGCAAAATACCTTTGACGCACCTTCTCCCAGCGCGATCTGGATGGCTGCCTGGCCAACCCCGCTCGCGCCCGCGTGGAACATAAATTTATCACAACGCTTCAACTGGCCTACCGTTTTGACCACTTGCACAGCAGTAAGCCACACTTCCGGGATACTGGCCGCTGTCTCGTAAGTGATAGAGTCAGGGATTTTGAAGAGTAGTTCTTCTCGGCATACTACATATTCAGCGTATGCACCGCCCAAGACCAGACCGTAGACTCTATCGCCAATTTGAAATTGTTTGGTGATGCTTCCATTTGCCGAAAATTGGGAAATAGTACCCGAGAACTCCACGCCGAGGATCTCACTAGCTCCTTCTGGCAAGGGGTAGGAGCCATTCCGTTGTAGAATGTCCATGCGATTCAGGGCAAATGCCTTCACTTTTATCAAAACCTCACCTTGATTAATTTTGGGAATGGGTACATTGTCTGAGAGGTACAGAGATGAGCTTGGACCTTTACCCCCTTTGACAAGAATAGCGCGCATTGTACGGATGTATCAATTGAATCAAGTTTAGTGATTGTAAGACTCTGTATGCAAAAAATAAAACAAATGAAAATGAAAGGTAGAAAAAAATATGAATTAAAGATGGGATGATGGTGATGATATACGTGGTTTAATCTGTAAATCACTGGCGTTTTCAGGGATTGCTTCTATGCATTTAGTAGTCTTTTTTCCCGAACTATGTACCTTATAACTTGAGACTAACATTATAGGTCTTATCCCCACTCAATTAATTTGAGACTTAATTATGTCAGGTGCTATGTGTTATATTTTAAACTCTACTATTCATAGCTAACCAGATTTTCAAGGCAGACAGTAATCCTTAGGGTTATACCCTAAAATGTGGTTCCCAATTTGGAAAAATCTCACTTTCTTTTTTTTGTGACCTCCCAAAATTTTTTTTTCATCAAAACTCACAAGGCTCTCAACCTTTCTTCTTCTTTCTTTGAAACCTCTGTAACACTGTTCACCGTTTGACAACACACACCACATCTTATCAAAATGGCTCGTCTTCACAGTAAAGGAAAGGGTATGTCCTCTTCGGCTACCCCCTACTCTCGCCACGCCCCCAGCTGGTTGAAGCTTACCCCCGACTCTGTTGTCGAGCAGATCATCAAGTACGCTCGTAAGGGTCTTACCCCTTCCCAGATTGGTGTTCTCCTCCGTGACTCCCACGGTGTCTCCCAGGTTAAGGTTGTCACTGGTAACAAGATTCTCAGAATCCTCAAGTCCAACGGTATGTATATTTGAATTTCTTATTTTTCGTCTTTCACTTTAGGTCGTAGGAGTCTACCGTGTTGATCCATCCAATTTGGGGTCTTTATATTAGATTTGTCCAACATCTCGAAGATAATAATCTCAATGGTATCTTCATTTTTGCTCTATGTACCTCTGATTGGTGAATTTTTTATTTCTATAAAGAATTATTAGCTGACAGAGTGGCATTTTTATAGGTCTTGCTCCTGAGATCCCTGAGGACCTTTACCACCTCATCAAGAAGGCTGTCTCCGTCAGAAAGCACTTGGAGAAGAACAGAAAGGACATGGACTCTAAGTTCCGCCTTATTCTGATCGAGTCTAGAATCCACCGTCTTTCTAGATACTACAAGACTGTTGGTGTCCTTCCCCCCACCTGGAAGTACGAGTCTGCCACTGCTTCTGCCCTCGTCAACTAAAAGCAATAATACTTGTTGTATATTGAATAAACTGATTAGCGAAGAAATTTTGTAAATTGTTCTCCCTCCGTAAAGCATCACACCTTTATCATGAATTTGTTTCACACATGTTGTCTCAGTGTGCTCTGCTGATACCCAACTAACAGTAGAACAGTTATCTGTAAACACGCTGGGAAGTGTGCTAATTTAAAAGTGAAAACTTCAACTTTTATTCTATCTTTGTATTTTATTCTTTTTTTTTTCATGACTTTTTCTTTTTCTTCTTTCCATTAATTGTTTAGCTATAGCTACAGATACATCCTTAATGTCATTACCACCTTTAACCACGGTTTTCTGTATAGGATTTCCTGAAAACTGGATATTAGGTATTGACATTTTTTACTTTAATTCGACGCCCAAATTCAATGGTGTCAAACTCATTCCATCTGGCTTGCATACATTCCACTGGGGAGTCAACTTGGACAGCGTTAGAAGTGGAAAGTTTTTTGTGTCCCATTCTAATGAGAGTCAGTTAATCATATTAAAATGGGATCAGACTCAAGAAGCAGTCTTGACGGAGTCGGATATTGGTGAGCTTGATGTCAGTGCTATCAAGTCTCGTTTGGGCGATGCGTATAGGTTTATGATAGTTTACGACGATTTAAAAAGAGAGACGCTGCAGAAGGCTGAAAGGGAATTTCATGATCTTGACTGGGAAGCTCTTACGCATCATATAGATGCTGCAACAATTGCGCGAATCTTACCAAAAAGCAACATTATATCCTCCACTTCGACAACTGCACATGAAAATGAAATTTTACGAAAAAGTCTACTTGACGCCGCTAAGGATCGAGCAAACAAGAGCAGAGATGTATCAGATAAAGAAGTAGCTGAGGACGAAATCATTAGAACTTTAGTTGACAAAGACGTTGAAGAACTCAGATTCATTGAAATTGACATCAGAAAAAAAGTCGAGTCAGAATCCAGTCGGCAAGGCCGTGATCTTACAAACATTTACCTTGATAAAAGCTGGTATCTAATCGATCTCATCAAAAATGTTGGAAGTTTTCAAAAGTTTTTAGGAGAATTTGAACTTGCTTTTATTTTGCTACAACTGTTTGCCAATTACTCCGGCGCGCTTCAGTGGTTCAAAATTGTTCAATTGTTTCTCGGTTGTGAGGAGTTTTTTTCTGTAAAAGTATCAGAGTCACTCAAATTCCTCAGCCTTTTCAAGATACATTTGAAATCCATTGTTTTAGATTATTTTGATCAGTTTTGGGATACAAAAGCATTCACGACTATGATTGTCGGTTTCCACGAAAATATTTATAGTCCAGAGGGATGGCAGGTAAACCCAAAGGTCATGCAGGTTTCAGAAGAAATACTCAAGCTTTGTGAATCTAAATTTGGCATTAGCTTTCCTCACAAGAGCCAGTACGAATTGTTGCCTGAAGATGAGAATGAAGATGGGCCTACGGTTGTTGACCTGTAAGTGCTATGTTATTGTTATTATTATTATTATTATTATTATTATTATTATTATTATTATTATTATTATTATTATTATTATTATTATTATTATTTTTATTATTATTATTATTATTATTATTATTATTATTATTATTATTATTATTATTATTATTATTATTATTATTATTATTTTTATTATTATTATTATTATTATTATTATTATTATTATTATTATTATTATTATTATTATTATTATTATTATTATTATTTTTATTATTATTATTATTATTATTATTATTATTATTATTATTATTATTATTATTATTATTATTATTATTATTATTATTTTTATTATTATTATTATTATTATTATTATTATTATTATTATTATTATTATTATTATTATTATTATTATTATTATTATTTATATTATTATTATTATTATTATTATTATTATTATTATTATTATTATTTTATTATTATTATTATTATTATTATTATTATTATTATTATTATTTCCACAGCTTGCTGCTACTAAATAGCTTCTTGTTAGCATCCTTATATAAAATACTTTTATCTCTATTCCCATCATGTTAAAATAAATATATTCTCTGTCTACAATTAAAGTTT
The DNA here is from genome assembly GCA_013365045.1 of Geotrichum candidum. NCBI lineage: Eukaryota > Fungi > Ascomycota > Dipodascomycetes > Dipodascales > Dipodascaceae > Geotrichum > Geotrichum candidum. Next base: position 10,886 of record QQZM01000100.1, on the reverse strand, counting down.
GTATCATTGCCAAGTTGCAAAGTATTCTAAAATAATCTTGAAACTATGATCAAACCTTTATTCTCAAATGTTACCCTACTTCAAACCTTGTTTGAACTACATTCTGTTTTCTCACCATCTTGTCATCAACATCATTCTGCATTTCTAATCTCCAGGCTACATGGAAGCTGCTTAATCACATTCAACTACCAATGTCTTCACAGTCCCACCAAGTCAACCCAAATGCCCAAGATGAAACAAAAAATGTTATTTCTAGTATGTCGCACCTGAAGCTTTCGCAAAATTCCCAGCCATTAAATCCTTCGCCGGCGACTTTCGCCAACCTGGTGGCCAATATACCCCCAGAAGTGCATGCTCGGATAGAGGCCTTCCAGAAAAAAAGTCGGTCTGCTACTGCTTCTAGTCAGTTAAGCTCATCTGGAGTCACTCCTCTAGCAAATAACTCCGCCTCCAATCTTTTGCCAAACAAGAATCCTAGCCCACGGGCCGGCACCTCACCTTCAAATCTCGACACTATGAAAGCGTTTACAGATTCCACCACGACTATGCCTGTTGAGCAGAGACAGATCAAGATCTCAGAATACGAGACTGAAGCGACTTATAAAACAACCATTCCAGATTACAGTAAATTTCACGATGAAGTTTTGGGGAATATTACCCAGAAAGCGCAGTCTTCTTTAGTTAGTGCGCCTACAGAGGCAGGTTCTGCGCCGGTCTTTCATGGCGCTATTTTTGGCCAAGTTGGTTCATCAGCCTCAACTTTACCTAAACCCTCGTTATCGGCTCGCCGAGGTTTGAAATTAAATCAATCAGATTCGGTCATTCCAGTCAAGTCAGGGTTGCCTGTACCTCCGATTTCTTTACCTGTTACTGCGCCAATCTCTCAAGATCTTTCTAATGGACGACGTCCAAATAAGGCGGGTCTAAAATTGAATCTGGGTAACCACAATCTTTTTTCTAATCACGCCAAGTACGTCGACGTTAAAAAAGGCTCACTGAACTTTGCAGGAAAGGCCTCTCTTCATGCTAAAGGAATTGATTTCTCTTCCGGTTCTAAATTCAGAATTTCTTTAGATGAACTAGAACCAATGGGTGAACTAGGTAGAGGAAACTATGGAACTGTCACAAAAGTTTTACACAAACCGACCAACATCATTATGGCAATGAAGGAAATTCGCCTGGAGTTAGATGAAACTAAGTTTTCTCAGATTATCATGGAGCTTGATATTCTCCACAAATGTGTGTCGCCATATATTGTTGATTTTTACGGTGCATTCTTCGTTGAAGGAGCGGTTTATGTATGCATGGAATACATGGATGGTGGATCCCTCGATAAAATTTACGACGGTGGCGTCGATGAACCCTACCTTGCATTCATAACTGATGCTGTTATCAGAGGATTAAAGCAGTTGAAAGAGGAACACAACATTATTCATAGGGACGTCAAGCCAACAAACATTTTGGTATCAACAAATGGAACTGTTAAACTTTGTGATTTCGGCGTCAGTGGTAATCTGGTTGCGTCAATCGCCAGAACTAATATTGGTTGTCAATCATACATGGCTCCGGAAAGAATCAAATCTCGCAATCCTAATGATGCTATCACTTATACTGTTCAAAGTGACATTTGGTCACTAGGTCTAAGTATCCTGGAGGTGGCCAAAGGATCATATCCATACCCACCAGACACGCATCGCAATATCTTCTCCCAACTTAGCGCTATTGTTGATGGTACCCCTCCATCTTTACCTGAAGATCGATTTTCTCCAGCTGCTAGATCTTTTGTTAACGCCTGTCTTAACAAAGTCCCTGATAATCGACCAGCCTATGCAAAACTTTTGGCCCATCCTTGGCTAGTAAAGTATAGAAATGAAAAAGTTGACCTTGGCGACTTTGTTAAGAAGGTTTTGGAGAAAAAGGAGAACGAAACAGTAGACAGCCCCGTTCCTAGTCAGACTCCAGCACTTCACAAAAGAACTTTCTCAACTCCCGGCACACCATAATTATTTTCAAAGCACACAAAAAAAAGTTGTTTTTTTTTTCTTTTTTTTTTTAAACTAATTAATTATATAAATAAATAAAAAGGAAGAATAGGTGTATGGATCAGTAACTACACTGATAACATAAAAAGTGTTAAGAAAATGCAAGTAAAATATTCTTGAAAGTTAAATTAGATAAATACTATATATATTATAACTCATCATTTTCCTGAGCTTTGGACGTTTGTTCATTAGTAGCTTTCTCATCTTTATTGGTATTCAGCTTTGAGAGAAGAAGTCTAAAATCTTCCAACCGCTTGGTTTTACTGAGATTGAGATTATCCTCTTCCTTCTCGGTTTCAGCGATAAGCTTCTCCAAGATATCAAGATACTTTTCAACGTCATAGTCATGTTCGGTCAAAGACCCCAAAATGTCCACCGAAAGCTTCACAGCTTTATCCAATTCATTTTCAAGGGTCTTGCGTTCTTTGATGTTTGCTTCCAGAATCTTAATAGCTTCAGACTCAATCAAAGACAAATCTGAGGCATCACTGCCAATATCACTGACGATAGATTTCAAAATCCGAGCATCTTCTTCAGGATGTGACTGGAACCTTGCTCGGAGTTTGTCAAGTCTACCAGATAATTCATCCAATGCTTCTTGATGTTCCTTAAAAGCAGGTTTAATGGGTTGGTTATCAGCCAGCAATTTTTTAGCCTCAGTTAGTTTCCCATTCAACTGAGTGGTAGAAGCGTGAAATCCATCGTATTCTAGCCAATCCAAGGCATCAGAAACCAATTGAATCAAAGTGAGATTTGCTGTAGAATCTTCAAAATCATCCTCGTCACCACTGATAATCTCCTTCACTCGGTACAATGTAGCTTCAAGATCGTTTCTGATAACTTCCTTAAGCCTTCGCTCATTATCAGCTTTATCAAGAGAATTAATTCGGGATTTTGATAACTCCTTAGACGAAATACCCATAGGTCTAGGAACAAGATACTTAAGTTTAGGAAACAGTGTTTTTCTGAGAGGAGATAAAATTATCTTAGTCGAATCATCAGTAGACTTTGCTTCATCAGAAATCTTGAGAGACTCAGTAGGTGTATCCGATGTCAAAGATGATTGTGTCTTTGAAGCGCTCTTGGCTGGTAGGCCTTCAATCCAGATACCAGCTAATTGAACAAGACGAGAACTGGTGAGTTCGAAAGTAGCTTTAATTCTGATGTTCTTATAATCATCTCGAACGATATCATTTGTAATTTTGGGAATTTGGGATGCTTCATATCTGCTGATATCGTTCGTGTTCTCAGCAATAAATAGCTGAAAATCTTGAAAGTCAGTAAAATTAGTAACGATAGAATTCTTGGTTCCCAGAGGAGTGCCTTTGGGGAAGATCAAAACAGGCTCGGAATTAAAACTGAATTTGGCGCTGTAATCCCAAACTGCCCTTTCAGTTACGGAAATGTTCTTGGATTTAAACATTTTCGAAATAGAAACGCCTCTAAGTGTTGCTCCTAAAACACCAGCTTCATCAGTGTTGATGGATCTAAGAACTTTTTCGGGATAAGCTTCTTGAATAACCTTCTGTACTAATGGTACACGAGTGGAACCACCCATGTAAATGATACCTTCAAGATTGGTCCAGTCTAAAGCAGAACTTCCAACCAGCCCCCTCTGCAAAGCTTCTTCAACAGGCTGCTTGATTCTATGGGTGTCGCTAGACAAGGCAAGTTCAAAATCCGATCTTTTCAAAAATCCCTTGAAATCGATATCTTCGTAAACTGATTCAATTCGACAAGTGACATCACCATTGGCACTGAGGATAATCTTTGCTCTTTCAGCTTCTTTCCAAAGTTTACTCAAAGCACGAGCATCCGTCATCAATGCATGTTTTTTAATAGAAGGGTTTTGTTCCAGCAACTGATCGATAAGCATGTTTTTAATCAGCGCCGTCAAATATTGGCCACCAAAGTCTTTGTCCCATCCCACACCTTCAATATTAATCATGATATTTTCCTTTTCATAGATCACTGCAGCGAGTGTGGCAGTGGTGGATCCGGCACCAGAATCGTAAAGCAAGAAATAGGATGTTTCATCTTCTTTGGTTTGTCTTTTGGACACAAAATTAGTCAAAGCCGCTGTTCCAGAGTCAACTAAAGAAACAAAAGGTAAGCCAGAAAGTTCAACTGCATCTAAGATAGCCTGACGTTGATGTGTGTCAAAAAATGGCGGAACCGTTATAGTGACTCCCTTGACCTTATTTGAACTCTCAGGAAGCATGTTATTAGCTCGGTTTTTAATGTCGATGAGACTCATGGAAAGAAGTTCTTCAATTGGATAAATATCATCTAAGATTGAAAAAGATATTGTCGATCTATTATTAGCTGAGGGAACAAGAGAAAGCCCGGGTGCCAGGTCATTATAGTTTTGGATCAGCTTTGAAGTAGGGTCAAGCGATTGTCCAAGCAGCGACTTGTAAAAGAATGGAGACTGAGAAGGGAATCTAGTCATCAAATTTGCCGCAGAATTGCCATAGTGTCGCTCAATTCCATCAACTCCTGGAGAACTTTTTAATGTCAATCCAGAAAGGTCTTTGCGCTTTGAATCACTGGTCAAAACCATCTCAAATGGTAACCCAGGTGCCAGCACACAGGACTTGGTGAATTGAGAACCAAAGTCGATACCAAGCAAAGCAGCCTGACATGAATAAATAAAGGCAACAGCCAACAAAGCTAATAGTTTTGATGGATAGCGCATCATAAATTATAGCTAAAATGAGGACGTTTTTCCAAAGATATTATGGAAGGCGAAAAAAAATAAAGATCGAGTTGCGAAGAATTGATTGATTTAAGTTTTGTTGGATCTTTAAACAGGGACTTTTCAACTTGAACAGCAAAACAAGTTGAGGGTTAGGTTTTCATTTAGGCCCAAGTAGATGATAGATCCTGATAAGTATCCACTCCTCAAGGAATCCTCTGTGTTTAGACTTCGTACGGCCAGTAACTAAAAAACTGATTAGGTCAACACAATTCAGGTAAAAGGAATGAATATATTTCTTTTATTCTGGAAAAATCCCATTGTTAGTATACGGATGAAAAGGTGTTTTCTGAGCAGTCGCACCTAGAGGAGTTTATTGCAAATCTCAACATTCCTATCTTTATAGAAAAAGCTGAAGATAAATATCTCTCGATTAGTGATTATGTTACTCTGAACTCGCAAATAGAAAAGAATGTAGTTGGCGTAGTAGAAAAAAGTAACATATTTTGTCATAATTATTGCATTTTCAATAATTAGTCTGTGAAGGATTAGGTCAGAGATAGATAGATATCCAATTTACTGTCTTTATATCAAATAACTACAAACAAAATTACAAAACAAACTGGAATACAAAAAACAGGAATTTCAAAAGATTTGTCTTTATAAAACTGGCAAGGTAGTAATCTCAGTGTGTATTGCAAACTTAAGCGTTTGATGGCCCCGAACGCTTCATGAATAAATTTATGCGTTAATGGAAACCTGCGATATATAACACCCAAAAGATTAATACCAGAGATTGACGCTCAGTAAAACCTCAATTAGCTGTTCCAACCAAGCAAATCATTAGCCATGAAGTTTCGACAATAAGTCTAAGAACTCAATTATTGTTACGAAATTTTTTTTGGTATCAAGAGAAATCCTGGGATCAAGTTCCGGGGCAACTTTCCTCAAGTATTGTTGTTCTGTAGGATACAAAGGACACTCCTTGAGAACGTGCTCGATTGTTTCCAACTGGCCACACCCAGAATAATTATCTTGCTTCTTGATGTAACTTATCTTGGAACGCTTTCCCATAACACCATGATACATGCGAAGCTGAAACAGCCTACTCAAGGTATTATGAGGCACAGTGCTTAAAGTTGGAATGTACTCTGGCTGAACGCAGTCGCGAGAAAAGACACACCACAAGAATCCTTTATTTTTCTAGTTTCAATACAAGTTTTTATTTTAATGAGATACATGATCATCAAAAAAAAAAAAATTTTTGTCGACTCCAGTTCTGTATATAGCTTTAATCTAATATTTATTATCGTTCAAATAATAGGAGTGCTATCTAAATTCTTATTTCAGATTAAACAAGTCAACAGAAATATAGTTAGAAAAACATATATATACTATATATCTATCTTGCTTGCTTTTATTGTTAGTAAAAAGTTGTAAGTGATTGCTAAAGGCTTTTTTATGTAGCTATCTGATATAAGAGCAATAAACTGATTATCTATCTATTGATTGCTAAAGGCGAGCTGGTCAGACCATGTCTCTGATTTCTGGTACTGGAAACTAGTTTTGTGGACTGTAGCAAGCTCTGGTAAAATTGCAATCTCATATTTTAGAAAATCAAGTGCTGGAAAGCCAAGTGGCCGGTTAAAAAGAACCCCTCTTCATAACTGTAAGTGCAATCCAAAACTTGCCAAGGGAAGTTCTATAAAGCAATCAATAAGGCTAATGGTGAATGCTGGAACCAGTTTCTATGCACTAGGACCCCGGGAACATCTGATATGTCTTATCCTGCGATGGGATATTGATGCCTAGGTACTGATTCCAAAACTGCTCAAGAAGGATGGATGAATATCAAAAGCCGTACAGAATATAGTTGGCACTTTCTTCGTTGATCTGTTCCCACACAAAGGCAGAACGAGGCCACTCTGAGTTCTGTTCTACAAGGTAAAAGAATATTTGTGGCTTATATTAAGCTCCTGGAAGACCTAGAGGATTATATTGTGATAATCATCATATAATGTGACTGGTCCAGGTGGGTTCACAACAATTGTGGTCAAGCAGGCATCTAATAGCAAGCCTTGCAAAGCTTTTCTTACGGGGCTCTTCAGAGTGCGTAATGATATCCCACACTTCCCAAGGTATTTAGGAAAGACTTAACAGTGGTACTGAGAAATAGGGGAAAGGCTGGATAACTAGTCCGGTTCTATGGGTCCATAAAATAACATTGGTTCTGATTATGTATATAAAAGGAACTTTTGACAATGCGAACTGTGGCGTTCTCGTGCGAGCCATGGAGAGTATTGATTTCCTCTTGATGGCTAGAAGCTGGGCGTTCAGATTTGTAGATGCACCTAAAGCAAACCTAGTTGTGGACGGAAATCTTTCCGTCTTGAGGAAGGCTGAGATGGGCATGCTGCAGGGTTCCTTGATCTGACCATTGTTGTTCCTGATTTGCACCAGAAACCTCTACAGGAGGATCAGGGATATGGTAGCTGGGTTTGTTGACGACATTATAATCCATATCAGGAGTGGGATGCTAACAAAACAACTATCAAGCTCTCAGGTACAGTCTACGTATACCATGCGAGGGCAAACTGCTCAACCATTAAGTTCAAGTGCGGTAAAAATTTGGGCGCCTTGTATATCTATTCGTGCTTTCATAGTAAGTGGCAGACGACAAAGTAAAAAAGAAAACTTGCTATCTCAGAAGAGAGCGTCTCGAGGGAGTCACTCAATAATCCCTAAAACTATTTGAAGTAACGTTTAACAGCAGGTTCTTTTTCGCGAAAACTGTTGGAAACGTAATTTTGAAGGCAAAACATAGGCTCGAGAGATATGTATGAACATATAGACTCGAGATATTAATATGAACATATATTATTTTAAATCAATATCGTTGTAAAAGATCATCAAAAAGTAAAACAAAATGCGTCAAATAAAAACATTTATAAATCGACTCAAATGTACAACATATCTATAAATTTTTGATGATCTTTTACAACGATATTGGTTTAAACTAATATATGTTCATATTAATATCTCGAGTCTATATGTTCATACATATCTCTCGAGCCTATATATTCAGCGCAACAGGAGGACTGGGAAATGGCACATGATAAATCTTAAGCAGCTCTACATTTCATGAGTGAGACCAGTTATGGAAAATGTAAATCCGATGTGGTATCAGAGGATCGCGAAAGCCCATAACGATATAGGGTAAACTCGAAACGGTTCAGAATATTACATTAAGAAGAACTTTAGGAGCTTTCAAGTCAACTGCGACATGCATCTTGCAGTAAACCACAAGAATTCACTATTTAAAATACTAGTAGTGGAGCTTGATAAATGCTTAACCCTAAGACCGCTTAGGGGTGTCGATTCGACGAACCCTTTTAGGAGGCACATTAAGAAGCAGCGCCCTGTTACTAAGTACAAATAATTAGGACCAGTCTTTTTGCTGGCACTTCAGATAGAGACAGCTACTGAAAAGGCATTCTGAGACAGTAGACTGCTGTGAAGAAAACTCAAGACTTAGCAAGCTCAGAAAGCAGTCGAGATTACACAGATAAGAATTATAAATGAATTAAGTAATACATATAGAGGGAAAGCAAATAAAATAAAAAATAAAATGGGGTTAAAAAACAACACCATTAAATGATCAGGAAAACAATACAGGCGAAACCCAAAGCACCAGAAATTGATAATTTATCTGCACCATTGGCTTGCTCGATAGGTAAAGAACCCGAAGAAGATGAAGAGCTAGAACCTGAATTGGATCCAGAAGAAGAGCCAGGGTCTGATTCACTCCCTGATCCAGAACCGGAACCACCAGATCCAGTACCAGTGCTACCTGAGCCAGAGTTACCTGATCCAGATCCAGAGTTACCAGAGCCTGAGCCTGAGCCTGAGTTACCAGAGCCAGAGCCTGAGCCTGAGCCAGAACCAGAGCCATCAGAACCTGAACCAGAGCCTGAGCTAGAGCTAGAGTTACCAGAGCCTGAGCCTGATCCATCAGAACCTGAACCAGAGCCTGAACCAGAACCTGATCCAGAGCCTGTGCCAGATCCATCAGAACCTGATCCAGAGCCTGAGCCAGAGCCTGATCCTGAGCCAGAGCCTGATCCATCAGAACCTGAACCAGAGCCTGTGCCAGATCCATCAGAACCTGATCCAGAGCCTGAGCCAGAGCCTGATCCTGAGCCAGAGCCTGATCCATCGGAACCTGATCCAGATCCATCAGAACCTGAACCAGAGCCTGTGCCAGATCCATCAGAACCTGAACCAGAGCCTGATCCAGAGCCTGTGCCAGATCCATCAGAACCTGATCCTGAGCCTGAGCCTGAGCCTGAGCCATCAGAACCTGATCCAGAGCCTGAGCCTGAGCCAGAGCCTGAGCCATCGGAACCTGAACCAGATCCAGATCCAGAGCCTGAGCCAGAGCCAGAGCCAGATGTAGTTGAAAGACTGGCAAATGATGAAGAAGTGGGGGTACCGGCATCAGTAATGGATGCAGAACCTGTGACCATGGGGTCTACAGTAACAGATCTGGGCACAGAGAAAGTACTGTGGACAGAGCTAGAGTCAGCGATGGATGGTAGAGTTGAAAAAGTAGAAGGAATAGAAGAGAAACGGACTGAAGAAAGAATAGACAATGTGGTCACATCACCGCTGAAAGTTTCAGAAGCACCTGCAGTACTAGTGGCAACAGCACCAGTGCCAGTGCCAGTAGAAGTGGCGTCGGTAGCGGTAGCATCAGAAGTGCCAGTTCCAGTACCAGTGGCATCAGTTCCAGTAGCGGTAGCATCATCTGTGCCTGTAGTAGTAGTGCCAGTAGCAGTAGCGTTCGTGCCAGTAGCGGTAGCGTCAGTGCCTGTAGCAGTAGCATCAGTGCCTGTAGCGGTAGCATCACCAGTGCTAGTAGTAGTAGCATCAGTTCCAGTAGCGGTAGCATCACCGGTGCCGGTAGCAGTAGCATCGGTTCCAGTAGCAGTAGAATCAGTGCCGGTAGCAGTAGAATCAGTGCCGGTAGCAGTGGCATCAGTGCCGGTAGCGGTAGCATCAGTGCCGGTAGCAGTGGCATCAGTGCCGGTAGCGGTAGCATCAGTTCCAGTAGCAGTAGCGTCAGTTCCAGTAGCGGTAGCGTCCGTGCCTGTAGCAGTAGCGTCCGTGCCTGTAGCATCACCAGTGCCAGTAGCGTCGGTGCCAGTAGCGGTAGCGTCAGTGCCAGTAGCAGTAGCGTTTGTGCCAGTAGCGGTAGCGTCTGTGCCTGTAGCAGTAGCATCAGTTCCAGTAGCGGTAGAATCAGTGCCGGTAGCGGTAGCATCTGTGCCGGTAGCAGTAGAGTCAGTGCCTGTAGCAGTGGCGTCAGTGCCGGTAGCGGTAGAATCAGTTCCAGTAGCAGTGGCATCTGTGCCTGTGGCAGTAGAACCAGTGCCTGTAGCAGTGGCGTCAGTGCCTGTAGCAGTGGCATCAGTGCCTGTAGCGGTAGAATCAGTTCCAGTAGCAGTGGCATCAGTTCCAGTAGCGGTAGAATCAGTGCCGGTAGCAGTGGCGTCAGTTCCAGTAGCAGTAGAATCAGTTCCAGTAGCGGTAGAATCAGTGCCGGTAGCAGTGGCGTCAGTTCCAGTAGCAGTAGAATCAGTGCCGGTAGCGGTAGCATCTGTGCCTGTGGCAGTAGCATCAGTTCCAGTAGCAGTAGAATCAGTGCCGGTAGCAGTGGCGTCAGTGCCGGTAGCGGTAGAATCAGTGCCGGTAGCGGTGGCATCGGTTCCAGTAGCAGTAGCGTCAGTGCCGGTAGCAGTGGCGTCAGTTCCAGTAGCGGTAGAATCAGTGCCGGTAGCAGTGGCGTCAGTTCCAGTAGCAGTAGAATCAGTGCCGGTAGCGGTAGCATCTGTGCCTGTGGCAGTAGCATCAGTTCCAGTAGCAGTAGAATCAGTGCCGGTAGCAGTAGAATCAGTGCCTGTAGCTGTGGAGTCAGTGCCGGTAGCGGTAGCATCAGTTCCAGTAGCAGTTGCATCAGTGCCGGTAGCGGTAGAATCAGTGCCGGTAGCAGTGGCATCAGTGCTGGTAGCAGTGGCATCAGTGCCGGTAGCGGTAGAATCAGTTCCAGTAGCAGTGGCGTCAGTGCCGGTAGCGGTAGCATCAGT
>QQZM01000010.1:398592-490687 GCA_013365045.1 Geotrichum candidum | reverse complement strand
AGCGAGGTATTTCCAGTCATTCACAGTAATAGGGGTAACTTTGCTACAAAATACTGGGGCTCATATGCTTCAACAGAGCTGAAGATTGCGTGAACGTGGCTACAAAGGTCATGAACCTGATTTGTTAATAACGTGCCATAGACGCAAGAGCCAGCTTTCAGCACACGCCTAGATGCAACCAGTATCCAGATTCCACTCAACTTTCCGTAGATACTGGTAAATGAACCCTGGGTCTTCCCATGAATGCCTTTACTGCATATCGATAGCTATAGAAAAGTTGTTAGTAGTAGAACCAATTTAGAAGCTGCGAGTACTCACGATCAGAGTCTTGTCTGTTAGGCTGGATTGGTCAATTTCAGGAGTTGCGCGTTAGCGACAGATGCATTGTTATATTTTCTGGCAGACTCCTTTTATAAGGGTGAAGTAGAACTGGTTGAAGGTTAGTTAAATAATAAAGTAAAAATTGGAGTTGTACTAACTGTCTGTGTTGGTATTGACGCGTGATAATTATTGATCCTTGAAAACTAGATGTCACAAGACTAGTGCATGACTAGCTTTAAATTCTAGATATCCATGGCTAAAGAAAATATATACCGGCTTAGGTGATATCACGATAGCTTGCTTCAATCAAGCCAGTAGTTTAAAAGGTAGCTTCATTGTCATCACATATCAAATGGAGCATGACGCGTCGCTTTCAATCTGACTGTTGTGTTAATAAAATAATAAAAAAGATCAACCAAAACTAACTTACCATGTTGTCTCACCAAGGCCATATTCCAAGGGACTTTAGGCAATGAAGTTTGCAGAGAACAGAAATCAATTTATAGGTTATAGCTTGAAAGGTCTCCTGGCTCATTAGCCCAGTCTATTCAAAAACTGGCATTAATGCTCACAATGCTGCTACTAAAAAAAGAATAAGTTAGAGAACAGGAAAATTCTGACGGTTATGAAAATACGTCTTTCATTACTCACTAGATGCCTTCATACGCGTCGCGCCTTCAGTCCCCTGTAGATTAATTTGTTAGATTTACGAGCACAGTGTTGCATCGTAAACATATTCTAGAAATGTTAGAATCTTGGAAAAAAAATACTAAAGTAAAATTAGATATTGCTTACTATGGCTGTGACAGTCCCTTGTCATTTGCAACTGATGCTGCTGTCTTCCTACGACGCGTTTAAGCTTGTTAGTAAAATCAACTAAAACAAAACAAAAAATAAAAGGGAAAAAAGGAAATCAGACATACTGGTATCAAATAAAAGGTACTGAAAAGGGCTGTTTTTCCTATAAATATTATTAGTAACAAACGTAAAGTGAAAACGTGGCAGACCTTACCGTGCTGTGATAGAGAATCGTGGTGAAAAAAAAGGAAAAGGAGGTTTGAGTAAAATGAAAGAGGAAAAAAAAAAGAGGAAAATTTAGTTGGCAAAGTGGTCCCCGACAACGTAAAAAAATTTGGCTGGCGTTTATTATTTGTCAATTTCTTTCTCTGCATGTAGGCAACCAGGTTGCCATGGTTTCAAAGTAGATTGGCATTCTTGCCAATGATGCCATCAACATAGCCAGACACGGAGCAGTTTGATTGATTAAAAGCAGAACTGGAAGACATGGTTAAAACCTGGTTAAGTCTCTGACCACCAAGCAAGCCCTTCTCTTCAATTGACATTCTCTTCTTTCCAACAGAACAAGATTTGAGTTCCAGTCAACTCAGTTGACTATCTCTGCTTTTTATTGCTCTAATATGACTGCATAGTAGTGCCATCTATGCGGAAATTTTCATAAAACATGCCAGTTGATTTCATGTAACATTAAATAGTACAATTATCCCACTTTGACCATAATCAAGCATACTACCATTTTGTTTTTTTCTACCAATAATACCATGTAAGGAAAGTCGCTACATATAGTATAATAAAAGAGCGCAATGGCAGAGACAGAGATTATATGATAGTAAAAGAAGGCTTAGCCTGCTCTGAATTCAAGGAGGAGTGCCCGAGGTAGTCTTTGTAGTACTAACCTCTCTGCTTGCCCTTATTATTGCTGGTCGTAATAGGACTGGGTCTCTTATAGCTAATATTTTGCCAACGCTATTATGTATCAGAAAATGTTTTGAAAGCCTGCCTGGTGCACACGAAACGGATTGAGAGACTACAATATGAGTAGTATGATTCCAGAGAGACTCGTACCCAGAACTGATGGCAATTGTGGTGCTACAAGGCATTATTTCAGTGGAAAGAACAATACTAGAGTCTTATACTGAAGTGATACATGCATCCTGTTGTTGTCAGATATCGTGTTGTGGCCGAATCAAACCGGTTAGAGAATGGAAGAGATCGCAGAAATCAATACTAGCTAATTAAGCCTTAACAGAACAACGAGCATGGATTACAAACCAATGAACATTATAAAACTCTGAGATATTGCATATCAACGTTTTTAGTGCTATTCACGAGCTAGTGAAGTGCAATGATAGTTGTTAGTAAGGATTAGAAGAGAGAAACAGAAAAACCAAAAAATCAAGAGGAATTATGGTTCCAGTTTATTTATCCCAAAACAAAATCTCCCAAGTTGACACAGCCGCACCCGTTACCAAAAGCACCCACACAGTTCCTTCTTTTATTCAAAGCCCAGACATAAAGCTCTAGAAATCATAAAAAGCAATCTCCATGATGATAGTATGCATATAAAAACCAAACTCTTTGCAGATATGTAACTATATATTTAATAAAGTCTCAGAGTGATGGTAGATTTAGGTAGACTTTGCTTGGCAACCGTCCAGGTGCAGCAGGTCTCACATTGTACTGGATTTGCTTAGTGATGAAACCACCTAAAAAAGATTTACAAAGACATTATGTATATAACTGTAGCGACTTGTTCAAGGTATAAAAAGCACTCTCAATGAGGAGTTTCAGTTGGATGGAAGGGTTTTCAAACAAAATATCCAAGAGATCTCTTGCTAAAGACAGATGGGTGTTTCCAAATGAGATGCTTTATAACTTAGCTTGGTCACTGGTTTCCTCAAGTCTATTTAGAAAGCACAAATATTACGCTACACTGGTTTAATGAGAAACTAAAATAACCGCTTCAGTATATTATGAAGGTGTCTAAATTACTAGGCTGATCTCTTTTTTGCTGCTAGTCTGTAAAACCTGTATAATCAAGGATAAACGGTCTCAGAAACATTGAATACGCTTTTGAGGTCTACTTATTCTAGCCAATCGGTAAATAATTGTATCTTTGACAGCACAATTGCCGAGATCTTTAACGTTCTTAATGAAGCAATTTGCCAAGTTTACATAGGCCTAGACTATGAACCAAAAGCGGTGCAAAATTACGCTAAAAGTTGTGCTGGTAGCGAATGTTTTTAGCAGCGTTTCTAGAAAAAGCATAGTCTATGCAGGTTATTTAGGCTAGTGCGTTTGGCACCATTTTTATTGGTTTGGTGTAAAGACCATAACAAGATACAGATTTGTGGCAGATAAATTTCTGGATGTTGCCTGTGGTTTAAACTGTGTTAGAACCAAGCTGGGCAGCGAATCCGTAAGGTTCTTAGATTTGATGGGGAAGGGCCATTATTAGTCAATGATTATTAGTGGTGTTAGCAAGCATTGCTAGCATACATTCCACTTCCGTATGTCCGTTATCCTTTTCAGTATACCAACCCAACAAGAGATTCGAGAACAAAAACAGCTGAGACAGTTTGACAAGAATACCCGACGACTAGTGAAAAGGACTGGTTATATACATAGGGATTTAACCTTTGTGAACCAAATCTTGGCAGGGACTGGTTTGGTTTCCATTTTATTATTCTTTTTTCAGCAGCTTTGCTTACGGTGGATGGGCTAATGTCGCAACGTACAGAGTTGAAACTCGGTGGAGACAATGTATCTGGGTGATCTGTATAGGCCGATTCAGAATGGATTTAGATGACGACACCTGTCAATGTTTTGTTCTTTTTATTTCTGTTTGAGCTGAGATTACTTTTAGACAAAAGAGTTGTGCATGCACCCGTAGCTGGCTGAAAAAATTGATGTACTATAACAGGGCGATGGTACTCTATTTAAGAATTTTTTTTTTTTTTTTTTTTTTTTTCAATTATTCGTGTGCCGGCCGCTGGGGTCATGAATTCACAGCCATATTCGGTGGTTCTTAGGCTGGATGGAAGCAAGGTGGCAAAACGGAGAAAGTTAACAGCCACGATTACGACCAGCACAACTTTACTGTCGATCAGCAACCGTGGGGTAAACGGGAAAATTCGTGGCTAATGAAAAAGGGGGGTTGTTGGTGGGATTACGTGGTTGGTACTTAGTGGAGGCTATAGATTAAGGCTCCGAAACCCGAGACAAGTCGTATTGATAAGAATCTGATTTGTTCATGAATCTTGATAATGATTGTTAATGGCCAAGATGAGTTATTAGTATTATTATTATTATTATTATTATTATTATTACTATAATCATTTGTGTGGCTACTACATTGGTGGTTTCGTTGGTTGTTGATTGTGGGGTAAGTGAGCGCACGGCTGAAGCGCAGCACTTTGTTAAAAAGGCAATGCGGGGAGGCAAAAGAACAACAAAAAACTTGTTTTCAATGGAGGTTATCAAGTTAAAATCATTATGATGATTATATTTGTGATATTGATTATTGTAGTTATTTTAGTTATTGTGGTAATGATTGTTGTTTGTTTGGCTACTGTTGGTAATAAAGTAGACAGTAAGAACAGCGTAGTACATGTGATTAAACAGAATCAACAATAATTAGTGGTAGTAGTAGTAGTAGTAGTAATAATGATGATGGTAATAGTAATAATAATATGCACCTATTCTTTTGAACAATGCCATTTTGTGCAGATTTCTGTTTTGCTGGGCATCGTTTGTTAAATTATGCTAAATAAGTAAAATTTACTAACTTTTGCTAAGTTATCTCGGAAAACGTGTTCCGGTGCCACTTTTCATTGTTAAAAAGTCCCAGGCACGGTAATATTATTATTAGTGTTATTATTATTATTATTATTATTATTATTATTATTATTATAATATTATTTTATTAATTTATTATTATTATTATTATTTTATTATTTATTATTTATTATATTATATTATTATTATATTTATTATTATTATTATTATATATTATATTATTATTATTATTATTATTATTATTATTATTATCACATTTTTTGATTCTTTTTTTTTTTTTTTTTTTTTTTTCATGGCTGTTAAATTTTATCAACCCTTTTGTCTTCTCCTTTTTTAATTTTTTTTTTTTTCATTTTTATTTTTATTGTTTTTATTTTTTTATTATTATCTTTTATTTCTTTTCTCTTCTCTCTTTTCATCTTCCTCTTCTCCTTCCCTCCAACTACTCTCTCTTCCTCTGTATCGCTCCCTACGCTCAGTTAAATGGCTCCAAAGAACTCTCTAGACCCCAGCAAAACTTCCCCAACTCTAGCCAAGCAACCACCCCCACCATCTTCAGCTCAAACACCGGCTGGCCCTCCACGCAAATCAAAAGATCAAAAGCCGAAGCAGCCCAGGGCACGGTCTTCGTCCGCTTCGGGCAAGAAGCGCTCTAATCCATCCGAAGCCTCCGATGCAAATCTCGAATATGATCCGGATAGTGACCCCGCACCGGCGAAACGTAAACGCATGTCGGTTGCGTGTTTAGGCTGTAGAGCCCGAAAGATAAAGGTATGTTTAATGCTACTTGGCTTCATGTCTTAACTGCTAACCTTGTGCTAATCCTCTTTCAGTGCGACGGACGCAAACCAAAATGTCTCAACTGTGAGCTCTACCATGACGAATGTACGTTTGTCTTTCATAACGACAAGCGCAAGCCCTATCCCAAGGAATATATCGACGCCCTCACTAGCAGGATCAGCATCCTCGAAAATCTCCTCACCAAGGCCAATATTGACCATTCCAACATCCAACCCGATACAGTAAAACAACCCTCCGAAGATACCAGCAACGCTAATTTGGCTACTG
Organism: Geotrichum candidum; assembly: GCA_013365045.1. Classification (NCBI taxonomy): domain Eukaryota; kingdom Fungi; phylum Ascomycota; class Dipodascomycetes; order Dipodascales; family Dipodascaceae; genus Geotrichum; species Geotrichum candidum. The sequence continues at coordinate 484,702 of QQZM01000010.1, read as the reverse complement.
CGGCTGCGGCTAAACTCGTTGAGCCCACACGGTCCACCAATGACTACGTCAACCGGCTTACCGATCGTGTTGGCCAACTCAGCATGACAAATATTGGTCTGCGCTACTACGGTCCCACTTCCAACCTCCACCTTCTTTCCTCCATAATATGGACGCGCCGTCCCAACAGCAACATTGAATTCAAAGGCCGCGCTGCAGTCGATGCCGCTGGCCTTAGCTACAACGTAGACCCGGTGCGCCGCGACCACCTTCTCAATCTCTACTGGACCTGGCAGCATCCCTTTTTTAATGTAGTTAAAAAGTCAATCTTTCTGCGCGACATGCATCTCTACGAGACTGGCCGCGCCAGTCAAGCCAAGTATTACTCGCCGCTGCTGTTGAATGCCATTCTCGCACTTGCTGCCCTTCTCGACGATGAGTACGATGAGGGGGAGGCCTTTCACCTCAAGGCCCGCGTGCTGATTGACATTGAGGTCGAAGACCCACGCATCACGACTATCCAGGCCTCCGCCATTCTCGGCCTCTTTGAAGGCGTCTGCGACCGTGACACCCGCGGCTGGATCTACACCGGCATGTCCATCCGCATGGCCGTCGACATGGGCATACATCTCAACTGTGATTGCTGGGTTGAAAAAAACATTATTTCCAAAGAAGAGGCCGATATGCGTAAATTCACCTTTTGGGGCTGTTTTGTGCTCGATCGACTCTGGTCATTTTACATGGGACGCCCTGCATCTATCCGCCTTGGCGATGTGTCACTTGACCGTCCTGCAGAGCAAGACGCGACTCCGGAAGAAGAGAATGAGCCCTGGGTGCCCTATGTGTCGCGCAATGTGCCTTTAAAACCCATCTGGAATGAGTTCACTGCGCCCAGCCGGCTCAACCTCACGATGGTTTACCTGGTCAAGCTGACCGAGATGATTGCTGAGATTCAGGAGACTATGTACTCTGGCGCCGAGGGTCTGCGCCCGGACCTGTGGTCCTTTGCGTCCAAAATGCATGTGAACCTAACCAATTGGTACACGACGCTGCCGTCTCCGCTTCTTTGCTCGGCTAACTCGCAACGCCCCGTCATTTCGCATATTGTTGTGCTGCATCTTCAATACCACGCATCGCTAATTCTCCTGCACCGACCGTTTCTCAAGATCCAGGGAGCCAATGTTACTCCTAACCACGCCAAGGACGTGTGTCGGACCGCTGCGACCAACATCACCAACCTGGTAGAAAAGTACCGCTTGTCGTGGTACTCCATGCGCCGCATCAATACCATGTCTGTTCACATAATTTTCACAGCGGCAACTGTCCACCTGCTTAATGCATGGTGTGACATTGGTACATATAAAAGCAATGCCACCCAGGGACTTAAAACATGCTGTCTCGCGCTGTCCGAGCTAGGCCAAACGTATGAAACGGCCAAGCGGACCCTGGCAGTGCTGACATGCTTGATCAATAAAGGCAAAGCCGACCATACCCAAAACATGGCAACTGCGCGCAATAACAGTATTAGCCAGCCCCAGGCAACTAATTGTGGCAGCAATATCAGCGGCACCCCAGCCTACACAAGAAACCAACATCATAATAAAACATCAGTGATTGATGATGTATCACTCCCAGGGTTTATTGGCTCATCGGCGGCGTCGGCGTGGAAGCCCGAGATTCAGCGCACGCGGCCCTTCCGCTCAAACTTGCACATTCCTGTGCAGGACAATGAAAGTGTGTCACTACTTTTCCCCAATAACAGCATTTTACAGATTGCGCCGCCTAAATGGGAGCCGCTGCGCAACCCCACAACGGCACTGCGTGAGAGTGAAGGCGACGAGCTCCACGAGAGTGAGGATAAAAACTACGCGTTGATCCACGACCTATACGGCAAGCCTGAGGACCTCAAGGACCCCGAGCTTATGGCAGCCGCCACCACGTTGAATCATGGGACGATGGAGGGTGCTATCAGTGCCAACAATGACGGCAGCACAAACGGGGGTGTGGATAATACCATCTACGACAATCTTATGCAAACCACGTCAGGTAGGCTTCCCGTGAACAGCTCTGCGGCAGCGGCGGCGGGGGCGACGGACTCGGAGGTGCTGGACGACCTCCCTGAGGGCCTGCCTCGTAACTGGTCTAGCTACATCCAATCCGTTAAAACTGACAATTTCAACTAATCCGCAGCTATGCTATATATATATAAATGTAAAACTACACACGCTTAATGAGATTTATGATGACAGATGGTGTTTGAAAAAAAAAAGAATTCTATATGTGTATGTATAGTACATTAGATTGTGCTTATAAAAAGCATGCATAGTAATGGGGGTCTCAACAAAAGGTCACTCAAAGTGGTTACAAAGTATAATAATAATAAAAAAAAAAAATGCCTAGTCATGAAGTAAGGGGATATCCGCCAGGGTTCGGGGCCGCAGGTAGCTGGGGTGGCGATACGTAGGAATGAACTGCAGCCGGTCAATAACCTGGGGGTCCGGGCTCTCAGGCCGGGGCGACTCCTTCGCAGCCGCTGCTTCCTCCAAGGCGGCGGCAGCAGCAGCAGCTTCGCGTTTTACCCGGCGATTGAGTGGCCGTCGGGTGCGCTTGTCATCGGCGAGCTCGAGGCGGCATTCGAGGCAGCAGTAGGCGCCCGCGTGCGTGCACACGACGGCGGCGTCGGGGTGGCCCGGCAGTGCGTCGCAAATCTCTGCGACGCGGTCCAGATACACGCGATCCGTGAGTCCCACGCGGAGTCCATGCGTGCGCGTGACGGCCACCGAGCGCACCATGGGAGAGCCGTTCCGCGTGCACTCGTTGGCGAGGGTCTGCCGCACGGTATCGGCGTACTGGCGTTTTGGGGTGCGGACGCGGTTGTGCATGGTCAGCACGGCCGTTGGGTAGGACCAGATGTTGGATGAGTCCAGCGTACAGAGGGCCTCGTCAAGGGCAGCAAACTTGCTGTTATTCGTGCTGTGCTTAGTCGAGACCGCCTCGCGCATGCACATGCGCAGTGGCGCCGAGGACAAAAAGAAGGACTCCGTCAGCGGTGACTGCACGTTGAGCAGCACCAGGTCCTCCTGCAGCCGGACGTCGGCGGCCTGCAAGCAGGCGCAGAGCGCCGTACGCAGAGCAATAAGACTGAGATTGACGCCGGGATCGTAGGAGTAGCTGGCCGGCCGGACCAGTTGCCGCTTTTCATTGTACTTGAGCCCGCCGGGCGCAAACCACGATGCGGCGCGACAAAAGTACTGCTCGAGTCTTGGCAAGTGCTTGGGTGCCTGCTTGAGCGTGGGGTTGAACGGGTTCCGCGCCAGTGTGCGCACGCGGCGCGAGCGCACTAGTTGCGTCACCGCGCGGTCAAACCATACGCGTAGGGCCTCGAGCTCGGCCTCGAGCTCTGAGAGCGTGTACAGTGATAGCGGCCGCTCCTCCAGCTGCGCCGCGCGCTGCACTGAGACAGAATCGTACACGGCGCCGTACAGGTGGCTTGCGGCCTTGTGGTTGTTGAGCTTGGCGCGTGTGACAAGATCACGCATGGCGGCGCCAGAGGTTGTCGAGGCGGCAGCGCGGGAGGCGAGATCAAGCCGCCGCAGCCGTGCGCGCTCAGCCTTGACGGCACCAAAGCGCTGGGCAAACTGGCTGGCGAGCTGCTCGCCACGGTCCATGTGGCGCGCGAGCGCGCGCTCGGCCTCGCGCTCGCCCGCCAGCGACGCTTCTGCTAAGTTTATGCGGTCCTGCACCAATACGAGGCGGTCCAGCGACGCCGAGAGCCGCTCAGCCGTGGCCGAGAAAGCCTTCTGCATCTGGAACGACTCGTTGAGATGATGCATTGCCGACTCGGAGCTGGCGGCGCTTGTGGCGGCCGCGGCCACGGGCGCGGAGCTGCTGTCGGGGGTGGAGCCACGCATGGGCTCACTCGTGTTGGTGACAAGCTGATTGGAGGATGCCAAAACCTTGTTGAGGTCCTTGCCAAGAGACTCAATGACGCTGGTATCGATGGGGTCGGTCATGGCCGTGGTGGTGGGGGGTGCGTGTGTGTCGGTGCGTGTTTGTCGGTGCACATGAGAATTTCACACTTTTTCTGTCCCAGGAAAGGGTTAGGGGGGCATTAGCTCAAAAGGTTAAAGACCGCCGCATTGCCTATTCTAGATATTACTTTCGTGACTAATTTATTTTTCTCCTTGTCAAAATTGGAATTTTGACGACTTGTCTCGAGTAAATGCCATCCGTCCTTCCTGTTTCTACTTGAACTGCACACACCTTTCAGGTTTCTTAAAAGCTTTGACTTTCCCTTTCTTTTTCCACCATTTCACTCCTTTTCAAAACCGTCAAAATTAGTTTCCAACGCCACTCGTCGTCTATCGGCACGCTTACCAAGATGGATTTCAAAAAGCCCGAGACCGTGCTTGATCTTAACAATATCCGTGTGGCGCTCATTCGCATGGAGGACACAATCCTGTTTGACCTCATTGAGCGCGCGCAGTTCTACACCTCGCCGGCCATCTATGATGCCTCGCAGCTGACCATCCCCGGCACCAACAAGTCACTTCTTGACTTTCTTTTGTTAGAATCGGAAAAAACCCATGCGCTCGTGCGCCGCTACGAGGCGCCTGACGAGCTCCCCTTTTTCCCCGACGAGATCCCCGAGCCCATTCTGCCGGCCAACGATTACTCGCATGTGCTGGCATCCTACGAAAGCGAGATCAACATCAACAGTCTGATCAAGGATGTCTACACCAAGGAAATTGTGCCGCTCGTGTCGGCGGGCGACGTTGAGCAGGCCGAGAACTACGGTTCGACCGCCATTTGCGATATTGAGGTGCTGCAGGCACTTTCACGGCGAATTCACTTCGGCAAATTTGTCGCCGAGGCCAAGTATCAGAGCGAAAAGGAGCGATTCCGGGCGCTCATCGAGGCACAGGATAGCAAGGGCATTGATGCTGCCATCACCAACGCCGCCGTCGAGGCCAAGGTGCTTGAGCGCCTCGAGGCCAAGGCCGAGACCTACGGTGTCGACCCTACCCTGCGATGGTCGCAAAAGTCTCAGGGCAAGATTGACAAGAAGATTGCGCGCCAGATCTACGAGAAATGGGTGATCCCCCTTACAAAGAAGGTTGAGGTAGACTATTTATTGCGACGCCTAGAGGACGAAAAGGAAGCATAATTATTTCTATAAACCACGTTTACATGTAGATGAATTGTTTTCATTATTATTATTAATTTTTTTTTCTCTATCCCAGATATCTGATAACCAGCTCAAAGGTGTAGAATGTACACGCGTTGACTGGCGCAGCTCTCAAAATGGTTGGCAAAAAGCCCTTGAAAAAGCCCTTGATGCCGTTCTGCACGTAGATCTTGCGGAAGCAGTCGAGGGTAGACTTGTACTGCTGGCCCTTGGGATCAAGCGCATCGGTCTGCATTTTAGACTTGACAATGTCAATGGGGTACGAGGTAAACCACATGGCGTAACCAGCACTGGCACCGAAGAGGCAGAGTTTCCAGCCGGGGATGTCCTTGCGCTCAACGTGCTTGACCTTGATCTCGCGATCAACGAGAGCCTCGAAGGCAAGGAAGTAGGCACCCATACCGTGACCCTCACGGATGAGCGTGGGGGTAATGCCTCGGAAGACTCCGCGCACACCGGAGCCATTGTACATCTTGCGGACCGCATCAATTGGGCCGTTGAACGCTTTGACCTCGCCAGTCTGGGTCTGCAGACGGATTCTAATGTGTTCAATCGGCGACGCGAGGAAACCGTTGGCGATACCAGCCGCAGCACCAGCAATGTAGAACTGGCCATGAGTGAGCCGCGGGTCTTCAAACCCAGCGGCTTTATTGCGCGCAATGAACGTGCGCTTCATGAACTCGTTAACACCAAACTGGATGGATACACAAGCGCCGACACCCACCAGCGGGGTCAGGGTGCCCTTGTAAAAACCGGCAAACCCCTCATTTTTCAGCAGTTTTTTGACCACATCAAGAGCACCATTATAGGTGCCCTCGGGCGCACTCTGAAGCCGCACTTTAGTGGTGTCAAAGGGTTGACCACTGAGAACCTGGGCTAAAGGAAAAGGTTAGCAAGAACTGCGTGTTTAAAATAGAGCCAACGTACGGCTAAACCACAAATGAATAGCACTCACCAATGCCGCCGCAGGTGCCGGCAAAAACGTCCTTGAAGACACGGAGCGAGTCGCTCTGAGGATCAGCCTCAACGAGATGTGCGTCAATATCAGCCATGATGTGCGGTGTGCAAGAAAAAAGAAGTAGCGGGTATTGGAAGTGGAGGAAAGGAGGGTGAGTCGCCGTGAATCAAAAATTTTCAGTTTCAAAGAGCAGCGATTAGTAACGGCTTGTTTGTTATTACCGAGTGAGGATTTATGAGAAATAGGCGGCTGTTTTAAACTGAACAGCAGCTGCCCTAACCGCAATCTGCTGCTCACGCAATACGGGGCTACCAGGCTTGTGTACTCGGAGACGTTGAGCGCCAGGAGTCGCACAGATCACTGCGTCATCCACCGCGGACACCGAGTAATCCCGCGCTACAGGGTTCTTCGGAAATGCGAAGAGGGGTAATTTCGGGCAGTTAATATTATTATTATTATTATTATTATTATTATGACTAATGTCATTACTAATCTTGTTGTCATTATTATTGTTGTTGTTGTTATGGAATCCCGATGACAACAGTGTTGATGGTGGGTGAAGCCAACCTAACTGGATCTGGAGATACTTCGGACAACAACGCGAAGAAAAACGGAAAAAGCCGCGATCACGAACCCCGGCGGAAGAAAAGACCCACGAAACTTGGGACAAATGCTGCTGCTGATAATAGTAGTGATATAGTATATGGTTCAATGCTGGAGTTTGTATTTTTAAGACGCTGATTTGCCAAGAAGGAGCTGTTTTGAATGAGAGTATTCTACTGGCTCTCGTAAAAGAAAATATGGGCTGAGCTGACTGAATCTAGATGGCCGGTTTATTGTTCTTGAATCAATAGTTATAAACAAAATGACATACAAAAAAGACATGAATTTCAAAATATTTGTCTGAGACTGGCAAGGTAGTGGTGGCAGCGTGTATTATACGTTTGGATATTTGATGGTGTCGAATTTCATGTGTCGAGGGACACCTGGGATATATAACACCAACAAGATGTTCTAGTTAAGCCAACTATCAGCAAAGAAGTTGCAGTAATGATCTAAGAACTTGACTACTGTTTGGAAGTTCTTCTTGGGATCAAGCTCTGAGGTGCTTTTCTCAACAGGTCTCTTCAAGATTCAGAGGACACTTATTAAAAATATGCTCGACTATTTCCAGCTGACCACGCAATAGTGAGTTCGCTCGTTTATTCACATTATTTGGCAAAACTTTCCTAGAACATCATTACTAGTGCAAAGCTGCAACAGCTTGCCCAAGGGACGACAAGGCACAGTGCTCATAAAGGATTTCAATAGACTAGGGTACTTTCCTCCATACGACTTCTTTTGGGCGGTGGTATAGTATTGGCGGAGTTCACCTGGTGTATCGTAGTCTAATTATCATTTACCGCGCAAAGCAACATGCAAAGTATCTTTTAGCTTTCGCAAAGCTTTGTAAGATTTTTGATTGCTATCATACTTTGGTTGCTTGCTTCAATACTTGCAATTATCAATACCTTAACCTTGAATTTACCAAACCTTGGATACACAGGACTTAGTACCAATGTTACTAAAACAATACTCCAGGTTGCGACTTGTCAAAACAAAATATCCAATCCGATTGAGAAATTAATAGCAATCGAAAATGTGATGATATACATATTACTATTTTATCTTTTCTCCCAAGGCACAAAGATTATCTTTACTGTTCATGTCTTTTTTTCTTTCTATCTTTACTTGGTTTTGTGCTGGGAGCTTTTGTCAATGACCATTTTTTTTTAAAACAAAGTACATGAATTACAACGAGAACTAAACTACTCAAAGGCAAAGGTTTTTTCATTACCATTACCAAATGCTGCATCCTAAGACTGAAAAAATGCATGTCATTAGTTAGATCTAAATTAGTTATTATTGGTCGAGCATTCCTAAAATAGCCGACAAAGAGCACTCTTGTGATTTGGGTTTGGCTGACAGTAAGATTTGATTTGATTCCTTCAGGTATTATGAGATTAAAAATCTTGCAAAACTAATCTTTACTTAAATATCAGCTAGATTGACCTGGAATTGCTTAGAAGGTTGCGTTTCTTTCATTACCCTAGTATATATAAAAGAAATCTAGTCGTTAACATCGATTCCACCTCAAGCCATGATTGTAACACTTAAAGATCTCCCTCCAAGTCCACCTCCCTCTTATCAAAGACAAAACAGACTGATGCTACCATTTTATCAAAGCCAGATGCAGTCTTTCCCAATACCTCTTCAGTACTCTCCACATGACACACGCCTATTCACAACTGACATTTTTGTAATAGACTGGACACGAACATTTGATAAATCGCTCTATCGTAAACGCCGCCTTATTCTTCTCACAGTTGGGGTTTCGATTATAGTTTTTTTCTTTCTAATTTACCTCGGTGGTCTTGCCGGCAATTCCTCCTTTAATACCATGTATCTGACAAAGATTGAGATACCAGAAGAAACCTACAAACTGAGGGTAGAGCTGGGGGATACAATGTCTAACACTAATGCCTTTACAATTTATCCCACCAACTATTGTAGTCAAACGCATCCAACAGAATTGCAACCAGCAGGTGGTTCATACAACTGTTTCAACTCAACTGCGACTTATGCTTTTGATATATTCAGAGAATTTCCCACAAAAAAGACTTGTGCTTCTGCCAACTTTGCTCCTGTTTTCAACAACTATATATCATTTTCAACATATCTATTAGGACTGGTCATTATGAGCTCTCTGGTTTTCATTTCCCTTCTTGTCGCTGCTCTAGTTCAAACGGTATGGAGCATGTTCCTCTCTCTGGTTTTACTCACCTCTGTGTCAGCAGTCTCATTTAAGCACAAGATCTTGCCAATGTCGATATTAGCCAGCCTCCGACAAATTAGTAGCCAGTGTTTGGATGTCTCTCTCAATATCACGGGCCCGGGACCAGCGTTTCAGGCAGTTTTTTGCTTGCTCATGGCTTCAGTTGGTAATGCCGTTGTTGTAATTATTTGGGTCTTTGTTAGCGAAGACCTGCGCCTGGATAGAGTGGATAAAATATATAACCCTGCTAATGGATGCCATGCGGACGCAGTTTACAACAATCTTGCCAATATTGTATAAATTTATACCTAAATTGATGTGAAGAATTTTTAGACAGAGATTCTTTCAGAAATTAAAAGAACGGTAAATGTCTTTACTATTTACATACTTATATATGAATGTAATTAGAATATCGGTTTTTTTTTGTCAATACTTGCTGTTTACAAATGAATAGATGTCTTGAAATCTCCGTGCTTGTGTGAGCGATACATAAACATACAACTCAAAAGCCTTTTTTTTTTTTCAAAAAAATCTAGACCTGATCAGTATTTGAAGCGACGCTTATATTTTCTTTGCATAATATCGCAAATACCAAACAGATGTGACCTTCAGGGTCCTACCAACAGCCGTGCCAACCATGGATAGATTTGCCGCTGCGGCGTCTTCCTGGTTTTCCGTTACCAGGCTCTTACAACAACCGATTCAGATGCCATCAGAATATCTACTACTGCATAAAAATGAGTTCGTAGCCCGGAAATTCTGCTTTGACATAGACACCCAGAACCAAGATTCTGTTTGAATTTCAAGTAACCACTTGATTTTTTTCGCAATGAAGATGTATTAACTGTTTATTCTTCACCCGTACATCTTGACACGGTTTACAATCGCATTTCATGCAGTGCTGTGTACATCTTGTCACTTTTGACACACTTGTAAACACCTCTTGCTACTCATCTTCCCGTAACTGAGAAACAACCAAATTACCCTGTGCAGTTCTGCCCGCGTGGATACGATAAGGCGGCCCCTTCTCGTCGACAATTCGAAATTAACATGTCTGACTTTATCATCACATGACAACTGCATAAACGCACCACAGGTTGTGACATTTAATACCGCAAAATTTTAAAAACCCTATCATGTGACCAAAAGCCTCTTTTATGCTTGGTTTTGGGCTAATCGGATTTTATCCCGCGCAAAAGGGCAGAACCGTTCTAAGCAGGTTTACTTTGAACCTTGTGTGCTCTTGTCTATCTCTGACTTTCTTTCTTCATCATTCCTTTTGTTTCGTCTTCCTGTCCCCTCTCCACCCACTTTTGAGACACATTAAACCATCTCCTGCTTTCTGGCCACCCCCCAAAACCCCCATCTAGCATCACCTTCTTCATACGCATCACATTCATGCCGCAACTAACAGATAACTCCGACCCCTCATTTGCATCAGCGAAGCTCGCGCCTAAACAGACGACAAAAACACCTTCGCCAACGGGCTCTGGCACCGATGTCCACGGCCAAGAACAGCTGCAACAGCAACAGGCCGACTCAAATCTTTTTAAGCATGCAAATTCCGCCTGCGCCGGTACCGAGCTAGCGCAGCTGAGCCCGCAGGAGCGGCAGCGGCGCCTGGCACCGATAGAACAGCGCTACAGCACATTTCTAAACAAACGAATCATCCCGCAGCACACATCTTCATTTTTGCGCCCGGGATCGTGCTTTATTGGCACTCAGCAGTCTGGCCGCTCGACCTACGAGGTCAACGTTGAGCTCAAGTATGTTGATATGGCCCAGTCGTTCCTGTGCGGCTATCTGCGCATCCAGGGCCTGACAGAGGACCACCCCATGCTGACAACGTACTTTGAGGGCGAGATGGTTGGCCCCAAGTACTCGTTCTATACCCGCCGGGCTGAGTGGTCGACTTCGGATCAAGTCGACATGAACCACTGGCGCAAGTTCCCCGCGTGGCGTAGTATTGCTGACGAAGCGGTGGATAAGGATTATGTCCACGAAAACTTTGAGCAGCGAGACGAAATTTTTATGCGCTGGAAGGAACAATTTCTCGTCCCAGACTGGAAGGTCCAAAACCTGCAGGGCGCCTCGTACGCTGGCTTTTATTATATCTGCCTCGACCAGGTCAAGGGAGTCATTCGGGGCTTTTACTTCCATAAAAAGTCTGACAAGTTCCAGCAACTTGATTTAACCCACATGCCGGATTCTGGTTCCTGGCCTTCTTACGAATTTAGATGATGATATATGCAACGCTGCTCTGTTATTTTTGTGTCGATGTTTTTTTTTTTTTTAATTTTTTTTTTTAATTTTTTTTTATTAGTATTATTATAGTTTGTTACGATATTATATATATTTTACGTGATTCATGTGTCAACTAAGTCTTTTTTGTTTTGTTTTGGTGATCATGTCTAAGGTCATTTGCAGTGCGCGCTCAGGTGGACTAAATGGCTGCGGTTGGCGATACATTACTGTCTAAACTTCGTGTACGCGTCAACCCATCCAAAAACGTTTGTGGGTGCGTTGGTTGTGTAAGCCGGTGGTTGCGTCTATAGGCCGGCCCAGCCTCCTCTTCGCAGGCACTTGTTGCGACGGCGTGGCTATAATTGTTGTTGTTATTATTATTATTATTAGCATTAGTATCATCATCATTATTGGTATTCTCGTGGTGGCGAGGCTGGTGCGGGGGGTGGCTGTAGTTGACAGCGTCGTGCGGGCCCGGAGACCTTATCGACCGCGCACTGCCAGGCCGTCCGTAAAATTGATGCTGTGTCGACGTAGACGGTGTGGTGGTATTATTTTTGCTCGTTTCGTGGCTCGAGAGGTATTGGTGGTAGTTCATTTCTTTATCTGATGAATATTGTTCGCCAGCCAAGTGATACCCCGGTTGCAGGGCACTGTGATGCAGATACATTGGGTTTAGCGCATTATTGTCGTTCGCGCTTTCGCCGCCCTTGTTGAGGTCATGCAGGGGAATTTCCCCATCGTGAACAAAGCTATCCTGCGCTGCAGGACCACGTTTATCGGCTCCGAGGATCTCCTCATCTAGAGGGAGATCCGGATAGAGCTCCACATAGTCGAATGCGTACTCATCATGCTCTGCAAGGTCAATGCCGAGCTCCTCATCTTCAGGCGTGATGCGCAGATGCAGCCCGGGAATGTACCGAATTATGTACAAAATTAAAACGCTGACCACAAAGGAGTAGCCTGCGGCCGCTAGCGATACTGCCAGTTGATACCCCAGCTGGATATAGTGGTGATCAAGCCAGCCGCCCTTGAACGGCGCGTCCTCGGGACCATTCGGGCCTGCGATAGCAACTGAAGCGAATAGCGCCGTCAAAATGTTTCCGACCATGGCACCAACTCCGTGCACGGCGAATACGTCCAGCGAGTCGTCGATTTTAAGATAGTACTTGATCTTGGTACCAGTGTTGCATAACAGACCACCAAGCAAACCAAACACGGGTGCGCTCCACGAGGGAACAAACCCGGCAGCTGGTGTGATTGATACCAGTCCTGAGATCACCCCAGAACAAAACCCAACGATAGACCACTTTCCGCCCATACGAAAATCGAGCCCGACCCATGCAAATCCACCAACAGCAGCAGCAATCTGAGTATTTAGCAGCGCCTGCACCGCACGAGGCGTGGCCACCAGGTTTGCACCGGAGTTGAAGCCAAACCAGCCGACCCAGAGCAGACATGTACCGATTACAACAAACATGGTCGAGTGGGGGCGGTGCAAGTCAGGTTCTTCGTACTTCTTGCCGACCATAAAACTGTAGGCCAGGGCCGTCATACCTGCACACATGTGTATAGGAGTGCCGCCAGCGTAGTCGAGATAGCCCATTGTGGAACCCCAACCGTTGCGGTTCCAAGTCCAGCAAGCAATCGGATCGTAGACCACCGTGGACCAAATGAAAATAAAAACAACCAAAGGAACAATGCGCGCACGGTCAGCGATGGACCCAACGAGAAGTGCTGCAGTCAAACAAGCAAGCATGCTCTGAAAAACGGCACTACCGAGCTCGGGCACGCTATTGTAGTCGCGGGTAAGGTTGTATAAGCCCGCAAACTGAAGCGTGCCAATGAACTTGCTGGCATTTCGTGCAAAACTGAGAGAGTAACCCCATACAAACCACTGGATTTGAACAACCGCGGTGACGACGAGCGAGAGCGCTGCTTGTGTTAGGGCAGACTTGCGTTTGGAAAGCCCCGAGTAAAAAAGACCGGCACCCTGAATCATGAGGAAAATGGAAAATGAAGACCAGGCGAGAAAGGCAATATTGGCAAGCTCTGACGCCGTCATGGTGTCGGAGCTGGTACCAGTTTGGACAACCCGTTCAATAAACGACATGATGGGAAGGGTTTCAAGGTAATGTAAAAGATAGCTAGCAGCTACTCAGGAAGAAGAAGCTGGTGATGAGAATAGACAGGAGAGGAAGAGAAAAACTAGTCAATAAACAAATAAAAAAAAAAAAAAAAAAAAAAAAATAGAAAACCAAATAATGGCTGATAGGGTTGCCTAGACAAACAAAAAAAGTTTTTATGCTTTCAATTTGCCAGAGATAACGCACCCAATGATATCTGGACAGGAATATCACTTCCCAAATGGGCCAATCGCTGGGAATGCATTGCTTATTTTTTCCGAAGACACGCCTGCGCCGGCCGGAGCACAAGGATCCTCAGCTGCGGCGCTGGAACTCGGTCTTCCATTCATCCATCGTGCGGATCGCTTGCCGCCAGTTTGCCGTCACATTTGTTATTTGCGCACGCAGTTCTGAGATCTCTGCGTCGCGTTGTGCAACTTCAGCAGCGGGGACCACATCTGCGCGCCGCAGTCCTGTTGCCAGCCGACCCAGAGCCGCCAGTACCTCATCACCCAGTTGTGCCACATCAGTTGTGCGCTGAATTGTGCGCGCCGCAAACGCATTCAAGTCGCGACTGTAGCTATTGACATTATTATTACTACTACTATTGTTGTCCTCTCCATTGTTCTCGTCTCTTTGCAGCACCAAAGCATCATAGCCAAGCGCCTCAATGTTGTCAAGCTCCTGCGCGCTAAGGTCTGTGCCGGGGTCAACAAATCCCTGGTCAGCTAGAGCTTCCACAATAAGTCGAGTCTTGTATGCGAGACTTGCCAGCATAGAGTTTTCTGCTGCCAGCGCGCGCACTGTCGGCACCAAAGCGCCGCCAGCTGCTGCATCCAGCTCTGCCTCAAGCTTTTCTCTAGCATTGGAATCGCTACCGCTTGCACTGGTATTGGTATCAAGCGTGTAAGAGTTTTGGAATTTTGAGAATACACCCCTCACACCCGTCATGTTTGATGCTCCTCCTGTCACGTCAGCTTTTCCTCCCATGGTCGAGCCTCTTGGCTGCACTCGTCTCTGTGGTGCCTGCTCCTTCTTCAAAGCCGCAATTGTAACATCTTTTCTCCTCAGCTCGTTTGCAAATTGCTCACGACCGCTTTGCAGAGCGCTCTTTGCTCTGACTAGTTCCTCTTTTAACGCCCTGTTTGTCGATTCAAGTCCACGGACTGTAACTTCTAATTGACGCTGTTGGCGGCCAGCTGCAGCATACTGAGTATCAAGTGCTTCATAACGACTTTGCAGCTGCACGACTCGCTCCTCGGCCTTTTTGAGGGTCCGCTCGCGTGCCGCAAGCTCGGCTTGTTGTGTTGACTGTGCAGCCGCATCTGACGCGATGGTCTCAAGCAGCGTATTGAGTAGCTCAAGAAGTTTGCGATCGTTATTGACAGCCCGCTCAAACTGCGTGGTAGGTCCTGCTCCGCTACTTTGAAAGTCGTCTGTCGTGCCGCTGTCGCCACCAGTCTCGCTGGTAGACACGCCGGGGCTGGCGTTGCTTGTGGTGTCAGTTAGAGCTTGGGTGCTAAAAACAATTCCATCCCCCCGCGAAATGTAACCACGTGAAAGAAGCAGGTTATTAATGTAGTCGCTGGCGGCCTGGATGTCATGTGGTACTGCCCTTGGTGTTGATGTCGTAGTCATGGTAGTTGATCTGGTCGAATTGATCGTTGGTTCCTGGTGTCGTTGGTGTGTTTACTTTTGTTTGTTTTCAATTTTAATTTTTAAAATTTTTTTTTATGCACGCCAAACCGTTCATTTAAACCGCTCTTAAGCAAAGCTCTGTAAGACCCCTAAGGAATCCAGGATTAAAGACTCAACGCTTCATCCAAAGACTAGATTCATGTTTTTTGATAGAATTATGAAGTGTCTATCAGATTTTTGTTTGCATTGTGGACATTTTGAACTCATTTGCGCCTCCAATGTTGGGGTAAAGAGACCCACATTCACTGCAAGTAATAATTCTGCGGTTTGGGTACTTTCTGGTCTTATTCGTTACTCGTTTGTTGAATCTGTAGTGATTGCAAGCGTATTTCTAGCAGTGATTTGATTTTCCTTTGGCTTTTAGAAACCATCTTTTGGATTTCGAATTTGGCTAGGAATATATTATTGTAATTGTCACAAGTCCACGTTAAGTCCTTGTTCCTGCTTTTTTTTTTTTTTTTTTTTTTTTGTATCTGTATCTCTTCTGCTTGCGATTGATCACAGAATTTAGATTTCCGAAGGCGACCCATTTTGA
Organism: Geotrichum candidum; assembly: GCA_013365045.1. Classification (NCBI taxonomy): domain Eukaryota; kingdom Fungi; phylum Ascomycota; class Dipodascomycetes; order Dipodascales; family Dipodascaceae; genus Geotrichum; species Geotrichum candidum. The sequence continues at coordinate 469,159 of QQZM01000010.1, read as the reverse complement.
AGAGCATCACACCAAGCACACTGTTTGTGTAATGTTGATTCATGAAGGCATCTAAGATGTTAACCAAGGTTGATAATCTTAGGTTCAATATATACCTTTTTAAAAAACCGTTAATTCCAGCAGAATTAAGAACATGTGCCCCTGGCCTGGGGTTTAACATTGATAAACTAAACGGAATAGATTTGCAAGGCATGTACCTTTATATTACAACTTAAAAGGACAGTATTCAAGCTCGGTCTCTATAAGGCTTTGCAATAATATCCAAGGGTTTAGATACGTCGGTTCAGACCTCTAACGCCAGTTTATTCTACAAGACTACTGAGAGCTTCCGGCCCAAATTACAAATTACCTGTCTAATTAACATCATACATCACTTTCTTAAATCATAATACTAATAAATATAAACTACCAAACAAAAATCTAAGTAAATGCGTTATAGTCTCCGCCTAACGACGGACTGAGCTTGCTTCCGTTTACGGTGCCGGCAGCGCCCGCGGAGCTTGGGCTGAGGGGACTGGCGCTAGTAAGTGTGACGCTCGAGTCAGCCGACGGAATGAACGGCGAGTGCACAAATGTTTTATTAGCCGGTGGTGACGGCAGCACCGCCATGGCCGCAGGACCAAGCGCCGCGGCAAGCGGAGTAGTGGGAGGAGCAGGCAGCGCGAGGTTGGTGCCGTTTGTGTCAATGGGGATCGGTGGAGGATGCAGCTGGTGTTGTTGCTGACCGGCTGTTGTCGGATCGCCCATCATGGCCTTATAAGAGGATGAATCGATCAGAGGCGGCAGCTCTTTAGTAAGTTTGGTCAAGGTAATAAAACTCTGTGTGCCCTTGAGGTAAGGCAGATCGTTCATGGCACTCTTAGTTGTCGACAGGATGGCAATGATACCCTTTAAAAACGCATTCATGTCGTCCCAAAACAGTTTGCGATCGCTAAACTTGAGCGACGGCAGACGGCGAACATGGTCTAGGCGATCCTTAAGCTTGCGAGTGACTTCGACAGCGACAGAACATCGCGTTGATAAATTTTTAACGTGTGCAGCAATGCTAGCGCTCGGGACTTGCGCATTGGTCGTAATGGCGCTCTTAGACAATGCGTCGGTGAGCTGTGCGAGTAATGCACGTGCCGCATTGGCGGCCGCTTCAAGACCCTCATACAATGCTCTATCCATTTCAGAATAATCCTTTTGCAGCGTGCTGAGCGGGAACGTGCTCGAAAGTGGCGAGCCTGTAATACTGCCGCTGCCGTTTGTATTGAAACTCGGAAATGGCAGGTCACCAGCTGATCGTGACGACGAGTTAGATAGTTGACGCAGGCCTAAGGAATCAACTGGCTCGTTATAGCCAACAGCGGTCTCAACCGTGTCATTGAGAATGTTCCAGCTGTTATACAATTCGTTGATCGATCCATATGTGACAAGAATCATTGACCGAATGAACTTTACATCGATCGCTGCAGTGAACCCATAGATATGTTCGCGGCAGAATTTGGCCAGCTCCTTGAAGTTACTGATCGAAACAACAGCGGTACTAACAATTGCTTTTACAGCCTTGATGGACTCTTCTCGCGAGCGCTCTTCACCTGGTTTCATCATGGTGCCTTGCTTTTCTAGTACCGATACCAGCTGGTCGTTGTACGACTTGCCAGTGTAGAGTCGTTCTGTGAGCTGCACAGTGACATATTTCTCATTGCACAGGCGACTGCAGCGCTGTACAGTACTATGGAATTCAGTTAGAGCGAACAAAATGTTGCGAGCAGCAAGGATGACGCGCTTCTCAACGTCAAGATATGATAATGATGTAGTTGGCTTTTTCTCCTCATTGAGCGTAGACAAGCGTCGAAAATACGCGCCAGACATGGACTCCTTTTCGGGTGATGTGGTAGCAGAAGCTGAATGACTTCGTTCACGAGAAATCTTCGTTGTGGTAATACGTCCTCCGTCAAACTGCACCACACCATTATTGTGTTCATCAACAGGGTTGCGATCTATGTGTTTTGCCGGCTCCATTATACTGTCATGCGAAAGGCCCCGCATGTGCGAGCGCACGCTGGGCACTGGAAGTGACGGCATTTCGGGTGGGTTGAATGCAAGTGCAGTCGGTGACAACTTGAGTGAGTCGCGCGCAGTCTTGATCGATGGCGCAGACTGCCCCGACGCGTCTTTTTGAGACTTTTTGATAACAAAGCCCATCCGTTTGGCGGCGCGTGATGAGATAGTCAGCATCCCCTCATTTGACTGTGGTTGATGCTGCTCGCTTGGATCCGCTGTTGATGTGTCGGATTCTGTGGGGTCATTCTTGTACATCTGACTTAGCTTGATCCAGTTGATGATGGAAGAGATGTCACGCATCTCTGGCGGCGGAGTAATACTGCTATCAACTTCGTCAACAGGAAGGGTATCAGTAGAGTCTGTGTCTGTCTCATTCTGGTCGGGAAGTGGTTCTAGTGCAAGCTTCTCCTCTATGAGATCAGCGTTGTTAGAAACATAGGACTTTACCTTGTCGAACCATTCAGACTGATCCTCTGAGCGTGAAGTACTGTCAAGCATCAATTCAGGGGGTGGTAAAACCCATGGATTGTTATCTACTTGAATGACTAGTAGCTCTACCATGTCCAGAATGCTAGGAGTGAGATATTTGAAGCGATTGGAACTAAGCGAAAGAATCTTGAGGCTGTCTAGGTTTTCTATGTTACGGGGCAGACGATCGATTTGATTGCCGCTGAGATCAAGAATAACAAGCGACGGAAGCTTAGTGAGAACAGAAGGAAAATGAGTGAACTTATTGAAACTGAGGTCAAGGTATGTGAGTTGTTCCATGCCGATGAAGTTAGTTGGCAGTGATCTCAAGGAGTTGCGTTGGAGACTAAGCTTGCCGACAACGTGCCTAATAGCTTGTGCAACGCTGGAAGGAAAAGAGTTGGTGATCCCCTGGTCATTGAAAAGAATCTCTACACCGGCAGAAGAAGTCGAAGAAGACTCGGTGTCGACGCTGGAGATACTGGCAGCATCTGAGGCCGCAGAAGGGGGTGAATCCAGCACTTCGAGCTGCTGGAGAACAAGCTGAAGAAGGTGGGCGGCAGTGGAGTCTTCGCCGGAAGCTGAGTGTTGGGCCATGACTGCAGATGGCATGCGGTGCTTCAAAATGAAGTGCGTATGAGCGAGTGCTAGGTGAATCCCTGATGTACTGCTTGTTGGGGAGTCTGGTGCAATGGTTTGTGCGGTTGATGATGTTGGTGATTGCTGAGGTGCGAAAAGCCAGCAGAACGGAAGAACAATTTACCCTGATTAAAATTTTCCACCTGCGCAACACTACGGTAACTGAACACAACAGCAACAACGCCAACAACAACAATCTACGATACACACTACTATGAGGGGGTTCATCTAATCAATGCGGTTCTTTTTTTCTTGTTACATCAATATAAAGCAAATTACAAATCGGCATCGTCCTCATCGGGGAGAGGGAGGGCAGTAGCCTCGTTCATCTCATCCTGGTACTTGGCCATGAGAGCCTCGTCAACCTGGACCTCAGGAGGAGCAAGAGCGGGAGAGGCAACAAACTCGAGGGCAGGGTTGCCAACGAGCTTTCTGGCAAGCCAGAGGAAGGGCTTCTCAAAGTTGTAGTTGGATTTAGCAGAGATGTCGTAGTACTGGAGGTTCTTCTTTCTGTGGAAAGTGATGGCCTTGGCCTTGACCTTACGCTCCTTGACATCGACCTTGTTACCACAGAGGACGACGGGGATGTTTTCGCAAACACGGACAAGATCACGGTGCCAGTTGGGAACGTTCTTGTAGGTGATACGGGAGGTGACGTCAAACATGATGATGCCGCACTGACCGTTGATGTAGTAGCCGTCGCGGAGGCCGCCAAACTTCTCCTGACCAGCGGTATCCCAGACCTCAAACTTGATCTCACCAAAGTTGGTGAAGAAACCAAGGGGATGGACCTGGACACCCTGGGTGGCAATGTACTTCTTCTCGAACTCACCAGTCAAGTGGCGCTTGACGAAAGTAGTCTGGATGAGGGGTGTTAGTGACGGGAACGTGAAACGAATGAGGGCGAAAAAAAAAAAAAGAGGGATGAGATGTTGAGCTAACTGCTATTACATACCTTACCAGTACCACCGTCACCGACGAGGACAAGCTTGAAAGTAGGGACCTGTTGTTGTTCAGCCATTGTGAATTGGATGGTTTTGTGGGATGAAAGGATGATGGAGTGGATGTAGAAAGAAGAGAAGAAGAAACGCGAAGATTCTCTTGTTGCCAGTGTTTTTTTATTTTGTTGTTGTTTTGGCCTTGCGTTTGTTTAGCTTGGGAGGCTGGTTGAGACATAAGGCTTGGGACTTTTATTGTTGGGAGAACAAATTTCACTTAGTAAGATATTAGGTGATATAACAAGGCTGATTGTGAGTGGCAAAAGACTAAGTAAAGTATTAGGCTGAAAGCGGTAATTTGCAAAAGTATTCTATTTGGAAACTAATTCTTAATCAGCATAGTCAAATAAACCTTACTCAGCAACCTCAGGACGCCTTTTTTGCAAAAGCAGCCAATGCATAAAGTCTATGTGTTAAACTTTAATGCAGTCCACGAACAAGATAGCTTATTGTCCTTATATCAAATAGTTACAAACAATATTATAAAATTAAATGGCATACTAAGAATACATGGATTTCAATAAATTTGTGTCTATGAGACTGGCAAAGTTGCAGTGTCAGCACATATGGTAAGTTTGGGAGAAGACTCCTTGAGCGATGCTTTTCAAATCTATGTCTTCTTTGTACGTCATTTTTTTTTTTTTTTTTAAATTTGTTTGTAACTGTTTGGTGTAAGGACAGTAAGCTGATTTTATATCTACCTATGACCCCTTCTGACACCCAACTAGCGGTATAGGTAAGACTGTATGAAACTTGACACGATACAAAAGAGACTCTGAGCCACATGGATCTCGGTATGATACGAGGCTCGATGCTGAAATTAAAATAAGTCGGTGATGGTATAATATCTACTGTTTAGTACATTTAGAAGTGAAAGCAAAAATAGGAACTAACTTGATAACTATACTTGGTAGCATTGATGGATGAAATTTGTCCCGTTATGCTACGTCTCAGCAATTATCGCGTGTACAATAGATAAATAAATAACCGGTTCATTTTTCAGACATCGGATAGTTACAAACAATTTTATACAAAAATATGGCATATAGAGGACATGGATTTCAAAGCATTTGTTTCAATGAGAATGATAAAGTTGGGGTGTCAGCGCGTGTTATAAGTTCAAGGGCTCGATGATGCTCAATTTTCTTTGAAAATTTTTATGTTAAGGGAAACTAGCGATACACAAAACCCAGTATATCGATACCAGAGTTTGACACTTTGTACAAACCGTGACAAGCTACTCTAATTAAGTGAACCATCGGCAAAGAAGTTGCGGCAATGAGTATAAGAGCATGGCTGCCCCTCCAAGACCCTTCTTGGTATCAAGCCCCGTGGAAATTTTTCTCAAGTCTCGGTCTGCAATCAAGTCTACAGTTAACGGACATTTAAGTTTGGCGTAGTCCCCCTTCAAAATTAAAGATCAGACATGTTTTTTTGATCTTGCTAATTCAGTATTCACAATTGTTATCGTAAAATACCTAATAATTTTTTGTTTTCTGCAAGTGTGCTTTCGTGGCTAGCGATTATGCAAGTTCTCTCATGTATTTGTAATAATGGTGATTGGTATTATCAACCCTAACCCTTTTGTTGCTTAGCTCCGACATTATAAATGCTCGCGTTCTTGTCTGAATTATCCAAAACTTTTCATTTATCTCTTGTTTTCATCAATTGTTCTTCTTAAACACGCCTAGCTCTTGTCATAAAATGTCTTCTGTTCATAAAAAAGTCTTCCTCACTGGTGCTACCGGTTTTCTTGCCTCCCATGTCCTCGAGCTTCTCGTCGCTCGTGGCTACAACGTTAAGGTCTCTGTCCGTTCCCAGCCCAAGGCTGATTACATCCTTGCCAAGTACTCTGGCAAGCCTGTCGAGGCTGTAATTGTCCCTGATATTCAAGAGGAGCACGCCTTTGATGCTGCACTTCAAGGTGATAAGGACATTACTGCCGTTCTTCATACTGCGTCGCCTTTCTTTGCGGCAAAGACTGATCCTTTTAAGGAGCTCCTTGATCCTGCTATTAAGGGTACTACCAATGTTCTTAAGGCCATTAAGCAGTACGCACCCCAGGTCTCACAGGTTGTCATCACTTCATCTTATGCTGCGATCTCTAACTTGGACAAGCAGAAAGACCCCACTTTTGTCCACGACGAGTCTACCTGGTCTAGCGTTACCTGGGAGCAGGCCACCACCGATCTTGCATACTCGTACCGTGGATCCAAGAAGTTTGCTGAGAAGGCCTTTTGGGACTTTATCGAGCAGGAAAAGCCCAATTTCACTGGTACCACCGTTAACCCTCCTTTGATCTACGGTCCCTTGCTGCAAAAGGTTGACAGCATTGATAAGATTAACACTTCCAGTAAGGTTGTCTACGATATTCTGCATAACAAGGAGGCCGAGGACCCGCTGACTTACTCTGAGGCCTTGGGTCTCTGGGTCGACGTCCGCGACGTTGCGCTTGCGCACGTTGTGCCTCTTGAAAAGCCTGCCGAGGCGTCTGGTCGTCGTCTCTTCACGACTCCTGGCTATTACAGTGCCCAGGATATTCTTGATATTGCCAATGAGAACTTCCCTGAGCTTAAGGGCAAGATTCCTGTTGGTAACCCCGGTACTGGTCAGCGCAATGTTGACAAGTATACGAAGTTTGAGAATTCCAAGACTAATTCTTTCCTTGGTATCAAGTATATTACATTGGAGAAGAGCATTGTGGATACTATCAAGACCCTTTTGGACATTGACAGGGAGCACGGCGTTACCTTTTAAGTGCGGCGTTACTTTTTAAGTGCGGCGTTATCACTAATTAATAAACGTATATATAGACAGTTATGAATGAAATGTTTTTGTATATGGCTAAATATCTGAAGTCCCGTGTTACATGAATGTAAAAATAAAAACACTGTTCCTGTCTGCCACCACCGTAAAATTGACAACGACACCGCCATGGCCACCCGCTTTGCAGGGGAAAGCCCTCCCTCCCAAGAGGGTATATGACTCTCAAGAAACGCTGTCTGAAGCAATCAATTTATGGGCTGTTACAAGAGGTTATGCTTCCACGACTGGAAAATTGACTACCAAAAAGAGCAGGAGAATACCTTCATGTATCACTACTCCTTCACACGTAATATTCTATATAATGTTTACATAATAGAAAATAGTTACGTAAAGTAAGCGGACCCGTGCTTCTATTAAGTTCCGACCTGGTATAGTGTAACTGATAACACGCACTATAAAACTCAGCCGTGGGCATGAGAGTTGCTCTATAGCCGCACGTCTGAGATCAAAACAATGAAATTTTAATACAGTAAAGAAAAAAAAAAGAAAAAAAAAAAAAAAAAAAAAAAAACAATAAAAAACAATAAAAAAATATAATGGTTCTTTAAGAGACTAGAGCAAACTTGGGTGCAAAAATATTCCCCATGGTGCATTCACTACTACTAATATTATTACGAGGCAAGCAATAAACCCATTTTAACTCTGGCTTTTACAACTTTCTCGTATATGGAAATTTTGGGCAATGCCCCCCACAAGGATATCTGTTTTTGTTTTTATTTTAACCACCTAGATAGAACCATATTTCATTTCTTTTACATTATGTTGTTAATTTGTCTAATGTGTAATATGTAGATACTAAGCCCAATGACCTAACTCAAAAGAAATCGTATGGGAGAACAAAAATAAATCGTCAAACATCATTACTTTGCGCTTGCTAATACCCCTACCTTGCCAGTCTCATAGAGACATGGTTTTAAATTTGGTGTCTTCTACGTATGTCATTTTTCTTCATAATTCTATTTGTAGATATGCAGTATAAGGACAATAAGCTAATTATATATCTATGACTCTTTGAGAAAAAGTAACAACCAACTACCAATACAGGTAGAGTTGTATGAAATTTGACATAATACAGGGGAGAAGCTGAGTTACATCTGTGTCGATCTGATATGAGACTTGGTGGGAATAAAAGAATGTAGGTAAATGTATAATCAATACTTTTCAGTATATTTAGCAAAGCAAGAAAAAAAACTAATTTCATAGCTTTAACTATAATTACTTGGAAATATTGACGGGTGAATTTTGTCCCATTAATATACCATTTCTCAGTAACTGTCAAGTCTACAATAGATAGAGAGATAGATATAGTTAGGTAGGTAGATAACCAATTTGTTGTTCTGACATCAGATAGTTACAAATATTTATACAACAAAATTGCATACAAAGAATACATGAGTTTAAAACCGTTTGTCTCTATGAGACGGAAAAAGTTAGTGTGTCAACGCGGACTTTAACGTCAAGTCCTTGACAGCGACGGACTTTCAATGAAAATTTTTGTGTAAAGGAAAACTTGCAATACATAACTCCCAGTAGGTCGATATCAGATATTGACACTTCATAAAACATCAACAAGCTGCTCTAGTCAAGCAAACCATCAGCAAAGAAGTTTTGGTAATGAATCTAAGAACTTTACTACTGCTTGAAAATCCTTCTTGGGATCAAGACGAATCTCGAGATCAAGCCCTTTGGAAAATCTTTTCTCTGTAAGTCTTGATCTGCGACCGGGCCTTAAACTAACCGACGTTAAGTCCTACGTACCCTCCTCTTTAAAACTTAAGATTAGACCACGTGGTTTACTAATTTTACTAATTCGGTATCTACGACATTTCTTATCATAAAATGCCTGTTTTTTTTGTTTTTTGTTCTCTTCTGGTGCTGCTGGGGCTGGGCTGTGTTCATGCAACTTCCCTTGTGTATTTGTAATAACCGTGGTTGGGACGATCTGCCCTTAATTAGCCCTTTATTGCTTAGCTCCGACACTATAAATGCTCGCGTTCTTGTCTGAATTATTCAAAACTTTTCATTTATCTCTTGTTTTCATCAATTGTTCTTCTTAAACACGCCTAGCTCTTGTCATAAAATGTCTTCTGTTCATAAAAAAGTCTTCCTCACTGGTGCTACCGGTTTTCTAGCCTCCCATGTCCTCGAGCTTCTCGTCGCTCGTGGCTACAACGTTAAGGTCTCTGTCCGTTCCCAAGACAAGGCTGACTACATTCTTTCCAAGTACTCTGGAAAGCCTGTCGAGGCTGTGATTGTCCCTGATATTCAAGAGGAGCATGCCTTTGATGCTGTACTTCAAGGTGATAAGGACATTACTGCCGTTCTTCATACTGCATCTCCTTTCTTTACGGCAAAGACTGATCCTTTTAAGGAGCTCCTTGATCCTGCTATTAAGGGTACTACCAATGTTCTTAAGGCCATTAAGCAGTACGCACCCCAGGTCTCACAGGTTGTCATCACTTCATCTTATGCTGCGATCTCTAACTTGGACAAGCAGAAAGACCCCACTTTTGTCCACGACGAGTCTACCTGGTCTAGCGTTACCTGGGAGCAGGCCACCACCGATCTTGCATACTCGTACCGTGGATCCAAGAAGTTTGCTGAGAAGGCCTTTTGGGACTTTATCGAGCAGGAAAAGCCCAATTTCACTGGTACCACCGTTAATCCTACTTTAATCTACGGTCCCGTGCTGCAAAAGGTTGACAGCATTGATAAGATTAACACTTCCAGTAAGGTTGTCTACGATATTCTGCATAGCAAGGAGGCCCCTAACCCCCTCGTCTACTCTGAGGTTTTGATTCCCTGGGTCGACGTCCGTGACGTTGCGCTTGCGCATGTTGTGCCTCTTGAAAAGCCTGCCGAGGCTGCTGGTCGTCGTCTCTTCACGGCACCTGGCTATGCCAGTGGCCAGGATATTCTTGATATTGCCAATGAGAACTTCCCTGAGCTTAAGGGTAAGATTCCTGTTGGTAACCCCGGTACTGGTCAGCGCAATGTTGACAAGTACACGAAGCTTGATATTTCCAAGACCACTGATTTCCTTGGTATTAAGTATATTACATTGGAGAAGAGCATTGTGGACACTATCAAGACCCTTTTGGACATTGACAGGGAGCACGGTGTTACTCTTTAAGTGCGGCGTTATCACTAAATAATAAACTTATATATAGACAGTTATGAATAAAAAATGTTTTTTTTGTATGGCTAAATATCTGAGCCCATAAGTTGGGATTACGTAAAGCTTTTTTTGGCTCTTGTATAGTGTAGCTGGTAACATGTATATACTATAAAACGGTCGTGGACGTGAGGGTTGCTCTATAGCCGCACGTTTGAGATAAGGATAAGAACAAAAAAAGGAATTTCAATACTATAAAAAAAAAATGATAATAAGATGCTTTTTTTAAGAGGCTAGAGCAATCTTGGGTGCAAATTGTCTCCCCATAGTGTATTCACTGCTACTACTATTAAGAGGTAAGCAATAAACTTCATTCTAACGCTGGCTTTTACAACTTTCTCGTATATGGAAATTTTGGACAATGCCCCCAGGCGAGAATATCTAACTTTTTTTTTATAATATCTAGATTGCGTCAGATTTTCTTTTTTTTATACTATGTTGTTAATTTATTTATGTGTAATATGTAGATATTAAGTCCTATGGTCTGATTCAAAAGACTTCGCACGGAGGAACAAAAATAAGTCGTCACGCACCATTAATTGAGTTCATTCATCTGTTTTACTAATTGAATCGCTACAAAGGGCGAATCAGTTTCTTTTTTGCAATTGGCCGAGTTTGTTTCACAAATAAAATTAAAATATCACCAGCTGATATTAATGATAGACGCTCTTCAAAAATCCAATTGTTTTTTTAGCTAGTTTTGTAGATTTTAGAGACTTGCTTTTAATCAGGTCTAATAACACATCCCAGTTTGTAAATTGAAACCACCGTCAAAGATAATATACTTGAATTAATAGATTTAAACAGTTGTATCGATCAGTTCTTTCAAGTACAGCTCTTGTTATTTTTTGGTCAGTCAAATTAGCGTCCCTAACTACCATTGTGAATCTTGGAATCTGGCGTCTTCTGTATTTGATTGTACAGATGTTTGTTATGTTTTTAATATTTCCAAGAATCAAGAGATGTGGCTCTAACCCTACTAAAGTTCCAAACTAGATGTATTGAAATCACAATAGCAAAAAACATCTTAATAAATCTTTTCATAGATTTTACATTTTCTTTATGGTGTTTCTGGTTACTTACTAGTTGATTCTTGTTGGAATATACTGTCCCTAAATAACTAGTCTACAAAATCCAGCTATACGTGCCACGTGAGCTAATATATCATTCCTTCTTCACAATCACCTAAGTCGTAGCCCACACACATTTACAATCTATCACTTCTATCAAAAGTAGTAGAAAGTAATTAGAATCATTTCAAAGTGGGCTTATTTTTGGTAAATATCTTGCAAACATGAAAAAGACTGATATTCAATGCACAATGGGGTTGACTTATTAAACAATGTACCCACCATTGAGAATATATCAAACTTCGACTACTAGGACAAGCTCTTCTCATTCTGGAGAGCTATATATTCTTTCTGAACCTGATAATCAATTATTATTATTTTTTTTTCAAATTAAGCGGAATCTCAATTAAAAACAGAGGATACCTGTAAATTACCTGATAAGCCTGCTTCCACACGTATTGTTATGCGTATTCTGAAAAGGTTTGGGAATGGCCATTGGAAAACACAGAAAAAACTTCAATTAACTCGGGAAACAGCTAAAATACGCTCTTGATGAACATGTGTTCACAACCAGTAGATATACGAGCAGCGAAGCGATATTTACTGGGGTATTTAATGTTTTGTTGAGTTTGGCAAAATAAAAAGAAATTGATGGGTTTGGATGTCTCAATTGCCAAAATAAAATAAAAATAAAAAAAAAATAAGAAAAAGGCGTACTGTCTCTAATACAAAAAGGTAAAGGAAGATTAATTATCAATTGGGCGGCAATTAGGGCCACAGAAATCTACCGAATCCGTAGGGATGAGAAATCTGCACAGAGCCATCCTTTTTTTTTTTTTTTTTTTTCCTATTTGGAAAATATTAAAGCTTATATAGCGATTATATAGAAGCCTGGTATGGAGCTTATTTAACAAGAATGTTCGTATTCAGACACCCATTATTAAAATTGGCTTGGTGAAAAATGCTATTCCTCTTGTCAACTAGGCCCATGCTTGCCCGATTTGCGTACCATTGAGCCTGGCTGGGCTAATATCAAAGGATGTATCTAAATACTGTATCCAGATATTGAATTGTTTGATGGAACTATAACCCAAATGAAACAGCCTTTTATGAGACAATTAAGAATTCAAGGGGGTGTTTAGGTGATGGTTATTTTGATTCCTTAATAGGATCTATGGAAAACTGTGTTAATGAAGTTTTAGAGACAAAGAAATATTACATGCTCTTCAGCTGGTACTTGATTAAATATCTTGTAAAAAATAATAATATCTGATTGTTTCGCGTGAGATCATGGTACCCCGATTTGAATATCTATTTTGATGGTTGAAAGTCCGCAGGGTTTTTTGTTTTAGCTGTTGTAAAATTTCCCAATTTGTTTCTTCGGCTGGCTTTTTTTTATGCCCTAATAAATGGCGTATTAGGTCTATTTCAAATAGACAAGTGCATGAAAACCCCCAAGCTGAACGTTTCCCAGTGTCCATCACTAATGTGTCAACCCAGATTGGTCGCTTTACTGATACTGTATAAACAAGTTGTTGCACACCTGAACAAGGACCTGATGATGAATGTATATGAATAAAAAAATAAAATAAAAAAAAAAGAACAAAATAAACTTAGACTATACTATGTACTCGCTTATTTCTTCTAGCTGGGCTGAGCGGAAGCAGGTTCCGGAAATAACGCGCTCGCCAAAGTAAACTAGATTGGGTACTTAGTCTGGTAAACCCACGCAGTCCAACTGTCCTGGACCCTACTACGAAATTGAGAGGTATTTATAATGATTTGAATATTATGTATGTTTAAAATTAAAGTCTTTTAATAAACATACAATTATGATAATCGGATAGGGAACAACTAATTCATTAGATGGTGCATGAATGACTGTGCCTACATATGTTTAAAAATTGATGGTATAATTGAGAACCTCTTTGTTAGTTAATCTACCAAGCTTGCCAATGTAGGGCCTCGATCTTAGTGGGTTTAGACGTGCGTGGCAGTTTTGCTCGTGCCTACTGCTACAGCTACTTTTACGACCTTCAGGGTTGTATAAAACAAAAGGGCCCTGAATACCAGTCATGGTATTTATGATTTAGTTTAGCCAGGGTTCTTTTCGTCGGAAAGAGGTAGTCTAGACGAGAGTGCCGCATATTATTGCACTTGATTACAATAATATATAGTGTCTAAGTGAACAGCAATTCCGTTTAGGTCTGTTGCGTGTATATACCAGCTACAAAGCCAGGGAGATTATTATTCTAATTTTCAATTGACTTGTCATTGGAGACGCCATCAAGCTTTTACGTCATGGTCAAACTTTATCTGAATCATGGTGATACCAACTGGGCCCTGTCATGGCAAGTGAGAGACAGAATAAGGATTGGACGCCAAATGAAGGCCTAAATTTTTGTTGAATTTTTTTTTTTTTTTAGCTAAATAATATTTTAAAATTAGTGGTCTTATTTTCTTTTGTGAGAATTCTTATCTATCCCGTTTGTATGTTTTTCTGAGAGTACTTATCTAGCCCGTTTTTTTTTTTTTTTTTTGAGTATAAACGCACCCACGGAAATACCTTAGGCTATACGGAACAAGTACAGTAATAGCCTATTAAGTCCTTGAAAAAAAAACCACTGTTTTTTCCACCGACAACACGTTTAAATTGGTCAAGGGTCTAGTATTCAATTAGCCTTTTTATTTGTTTTTTCACGGTATATTGTGAAAAATTGAAACAGGACCTTTTTTTTTACAACCAAAGATGAACCCTGAGAATCACGCTTTTTTATTGGTCTTGTGGATCCGCTCGCACTAACTGGCGGGAATTCGAGAAGAAAAAAAAATCCCTCGATGAGCTGCGGTATATTTCAAGCGATGTTAATTGCGCCAGGGGGGGATTTAATTGCACCCTTTGTTTTTTTTTTGGCTCTGGATTTTGGTTATAATCAACCTTCAGGTCCTAGATTTACCTTGTTAAGCGTGAGAGATCACAACTCCCAATTGTTTTAAGGTTTGTTTGTAGTCAGCATGTGCATGTATATTGCAGTGTGGGTTGGTGCTAGTTTCAACCTGATAAAAGATTAGGTGCTGCTAGAGTTGTCTTTTTATGCATTGTGGTATCTGTTATTATAATCATTATTATTATCATTATTTTCATGTTTTAAATCATGCTTATTAAATGTCCTGCAAGTACCAACTGAAGCTATGTAAAACAGTCATTTAAACTCCCAGAATGTCAATAGTGGACTGATATGATTTGCTTTTCTCACTAACTACTCCAGGATGCGGGCATACAACTTATCTGGGTGAAGAAGCGACATGGATATTACCCAATTTAGTCATAACCAAACCACGCTTAAATTAAAACTATACCTACTATATGCCTATATTATACGCATATACTGTCTTAGTGCTTTAGAACCGCCCCTATTGGTGTGCCTTCATCGTTGGTATGAACTAGACTCTTAGCAAAGAGCAGTAGTGCTCACACCTTTTCTTTTATTGCCTAGAGAGTTGATGTGTGCATGTGAATATATTAATCCAGGGTCGCCTGGATTCGCTACCAACTAGCGCACAATATAGGCTAGGTGCAAGCACATGCTAAAAAAAAAAAACTATGAATATACACGACCGAGAAAGTATAGCCATGGTAGGGCCTGTAAGGTCACAGGTAACAGGGTTTTCGCAAAAGAACTGTCACATGACCCGGGTTAGTTAAACCAGGATTGAATTGGATGCTTGATTGTTGCTATTGTGGCGGTTATACGGCTCTAACACACGGCTCGAGAGCGGTCGCTCGCCTTACACGGCACCAATTTGTGTGTATGGGCAGGTTGTTGGCGCACCCACGTAGACATCTATACAAACGCTCTAAGCAAATTAGTTGCTAGACCTGTGGTAATAATACGTGGACGATTAGCAGTGAGGTCAGCCTTTGCTGAATGTCTCTACACCAGAAGAAAAAAAATAAGCTTGTCTAGGCCATCGACAAAGGTATGAAGGGTCCACAGTAGCTGCCGCTAAGATAATAACCTGCACGGCTTATATCAGTGTAGCCAACTGCCGAAAATCTACAAGTAGCAAAGAAACCGAAGGGGTCAAAGGAACAGGAAAATAAAAAGAACTGCTTATGACAGTTGCTGTTCTTGGCGGTTTTTTTTTTTTTTTTTTTTTTTTGCTACAGTTACCTCGGATGCAAGAAAGTTTTTTTTTTCCACATAGAAACAAGTTATGATATATCACATAGTTTTTTTTTTTGCAAAATGATAATCCATTTGGCACAAGAGCAGCCCTAAGTCCCCGACAACCACAGGGTTGTACTACCAACCACATCCAAGCGGACCATTTATCTATTGTTAGGCTAACTTGGTATGACCATAAATGTGAACAAAAGAAACTTGTAAGCAAATCAAAGGGTAGCGGGGGGTCAGACGACAGTAGTCGCAAAGATTCAGGCGTAAATAGAGTTACTGCGATCCCCCGATAGGCCCCCCACTTGTCCACTAATAGTGCTAGCAAAGGTTCTTCTTTTGTATTTTCACAGGCATCCAGTCTAGAGGTTCAGCGCTCTACAGTAGTAGCTTCGGCAGGAAGCAGAAGCGACATGAATCGGAAAGAGAGTATTTATTGTATCTTTCTTGTTCCTTTTTAAATCTATAACTTTTCATGTTGACGGGAGTCATGTGCGTTTGGTATTATTTACTAGTATCAAAGCTGGAAGTAATTTAAACGCATGTCCATGCCCCCCATTATGAAACAGCCTGGGTTTGAAACACTATTTTTCAAATGCCAGTACCATTATCACAACAGTCTACATTGATTTTGCGTTTTTTTTTTTTGTACCACAAGGCTATCGCAATGGAATTTCATTGTATAATAATGGCAAATAAAAGAGAATTGAACAAGGTCTTTAATCAGCAATATCTGAAAATTTTAGTAGGCTTTCTATGCAGAAAGCTGCCAAGCTGCATGGTATACTGACTTCAACCATAGCGCCTTTCCGGCACTCAAGACCCCCAAACAAACCATCAGACTGTCTAATTTCTATTTGAATGCTACTCTGCTGATATTCACATCATATTAATTCTTGAAATGTAGCTGACCATCCCATGGAATTAAACAAGGCTTTGTTTATATAATGTGGTTACAAGGCACGGAATGTCAGCCTCACTTTATAAAACATTGTAGCAAACCGGAAAGCTTCAGGGTTATCACCAGTATCGATGAAAAAGCCCATTAAGAATACAACCACAACCAACCTAGAATAGCTTCTCGTAGCGCTGCTCGAAGCAGTGGCATCACTGTCAAACGCAACGCGAGGCCTGGTTCAGACACCTAAATGATCACTTTAGCTTATGCATTAGTCTTTCTCCTTGGACTAAACCCAGTTGCAATGTTTGACTTTTTGCGACGAACGCCCTTGGCTGTCAAAATATGGCTATAGTGGCCCTAGACTGGGAAAAATTTTAATCTTCGGTACGAAAAAAAGAAAAAGAAAAAAAAAAGGCATTTGACCTAACTAAGACCACCATAACGCGTCACGAACTCACGAAGGTTTGTTGTAAAATGTTCAAAAAGTTACATCAACAAAGGTCAAAAATACGAAACTTGAAGATATTTGTGGCAATTTGCAACTGAAAATTCCAAGAGATCCTGATTTAATATTCAAATAATGTTGTGTGGTTCTGAGTCAAAGATTGTTCGTGATACACTCATGTTGTTAAAAAAAAAAAATAGTGTTTGAGATCCAGACTATTTTATAAGTGGGTGATAGAACCTATGTATTGAACTAGTTGCTACTATTGCTTTTAATGATGTTGCTGTTGCTGCTTTTCCATTTACTGATAACTCTTGGAGACAATTGCTGTCTCGCGCTCACTGCTGCATTAACCGAGAGAGACCTGTGGGCTCGCGCCTGCGCATTGAAAGGTTGATATTACTTAGAGCAAGGTCATTTGCTTTTTTATTTTTCACTTGTTTATTTGTTTACGTGTTTCCCCTTTTTTTTTTTTAGGCTCTCACAAACAGCCTAATATCAATTTTGGTCCTCTCCCTTATCCCTGTTTCAATTCATAGCTGTCTTTTCTTGGCCAAATGCTGGTTATTTATTATTCCTTTTTGCGGAAAATCCTATCCAGACTCAACCCTGAGAAGAGCGTTCACTGAGGAATTGACGTTCCCCTTTTTATACAGATGGTGAAAAATATAGAATATAAATAAACTGTCAAAGATTTGCGTAAACTTTTCCTACCACCATATTTAGGGATAAAAGTTCTTTTTTATGAACTAGTACCAGATTGTCTGTACCCTCCAGCTCAGCAGAAACTCTCATTTTATTTTCCACATTGTACCTGTCATGGTACCAAAAAGATCTTTGTCCCACAGAGGTGGCTGCCCAGCACTACTAAACCTACTTGGATTAACGAGCTGCGCCTTGTAACTTGTGCCCTAATTTCTGGTGTCGCCCCTCTCGATAGATCCTGAATGCGCAACCAAACTATTGTATGTGCACCTGGAAAAAAAAAAAAAATTATATATAACCAATAACTTGTTAGAGCAATTGAAAAAGTGACAGATATACTGTAACATGTACTCAAGAAGGGTAGAAATAAAAACGGAAGGCAAGAAATAAAGTACAATTATATTTATAATTTCCATTTAAATGCCTGGATATTTAGATGCAGTTGCTGACAACCATCCTTACTCTCATCCTCACTATTAAAACTGTTGAATTGCCTAATGTTGCTCACCAGCTTTGAGTCTAACGAGCTTTGTATTTAGGGGAGAAGAGCGGATCCAGGTACCGTGGACGGCAACAAGCGGCCCAGACCTAAGCAGTAAAGGCAAACAGAGTTGGGAATAGTTGTAGTTATAGGAGTCTAGGGTCTAGATGAGTTTTTAATTTTATTATTATTAAATTCTTTTTTTTTTTTTTTGACAAATTCCTTGTTACTAGGCATTGGGAGATGAGAGAATTAGCTAGAACGGGGCATGGTAAACTGTTGTTTCAAACGTTTGGAGGAATAATTGATGAGTGATTTTTATTTTTCAGGAGCAGTTAAGGATACCTGAGATCTCAGAGAGCGTACAACATGGTCCCTACCTAAAGTAAATGGTATGCAGCCATTACGTTGATATTTTTGAGAGATCATGATGAAAATGTATTGAAAAAAAAAGGATTTTTCAGGCTTTTACCCTATTTTTTTAATCCTTTTCTTTTTTCTATATCTTTTTGATATAATGATAACTCATCTAACTAGCCAAATGATATATACTTGATGAGTTTACGCGAGATGGCTGAAATGGCTGCGATTGACTTTTTCTCTTGAAAAGTTTTGGTGATGAACAAAGAATCATAAAAATGAAATTATTGCACACCCACTGTAAACTCAATGTACACCTCACTCTAAACTCAGTTAAAGCGCCTCTTCTGTGCACAATTGGTGTTCCGGGGGTAAAGCACCATACAGGTTAAGGGTTCTTTTGGGGAAACCAAGATACATGCACATACATGCATGCTACTATTCCTGATTTGTTTTAGTATCTGCAATTTTAGCGGAATATTAACCTAACCCAGAATTACAATGTCAGTGAAAAAAGAAAAAAGAAAAAGCACAACAAAAAAGAAAAGAAAACCTTGATTATTTTTTTTTTTTTTTAGTTTTTTTTTTAATTTTTTTTAATTTTTTTAAAAAAAAAATTTCCAAACTGCTGCCCCCATTCAATTCTTCTTCTTCACCATTAACAATTTCGCTTTCTTCTCCTTCTTCTTCTTCAACTCCTTTATCATCACCACGACGGCCTCTCAACTCCTGTTTCTTTTATTTTTTTTTTAATAGTCACGTCAGTTTATTCAGACAGTAGCCGCCTCCTCTCCGCCTTTTTCTCTTCATTACTGCGGAATTTTCTTTTTTGTTTTCCCTTGATTCACCGTCTATAATCACCATCATCATTCCCCCCCTCTAAGCGAGCCTTCTTTCAACCATGTTTAAAGCTGCCATTGGAAGAAATAAGAGCAGCAGTGCCGGCAGTAATGCAAATAGCAATAGAAGCTCGCCCACTCCGGCCAAGGACAGCAAGTCGCCCTTTGCACGCCAACAAACTTCACAACGAGCCTCACCGCAGCCGCCGGCATCTTCGCGGCTGAGCTCGAGCCACTCATTTGCCTCGCTCATCTCGTTCAGAAGCAACTCAACAAACAATAAGAACATCCCCATCAGCATCAACCTTAACCATAATTCCTACGAAGACGATGAAGACGAAGAAGACCATCTCAACATATACAACGACGAAGACGACGACAATAATACCCATCATTCTTTTGTCTCGGTTTCCTCAGAGCCGCCGCTTGCCGATGAAAGCACGTTGCTGGCGCAAAATGCCCCGCCAGCAAAGTCGTCCAAGGTAATTGATACGGTTGTTGCAATTCGCACCTATGGTTCCAACTCGACTCAAATTCTCTCTTTTAAAAAGGGCGACACGCTTCAGGTGTTCCTGAAACTCAACTCTGGCTGGTGGGATGGCGTGAATCCGCAGGGCCAGCGCGGTTGGTTCCCTATGGAATACACCCAGCCCCTAAACAATGCAAATAATAGTAATCACATCAACCACACCAATAGCATCGGCGATCAGCAACACCAGCAGCAATACCAGCAGCAGCAACACCAGCAACAACAGCAACAACAGCAGCAACAGCAGCAGCAACAGCAACAACAACAACACCAGCACCAGCAACAACAGCAGCAACAGCCACAACTGCCGCAACAGCACCAGCAACAACAACAACAACAACAACAACAACAACAACAACAACAACAACAACAACAACAACAACTGCCTCAACAACACCAGCAACAGCCACAACAGCTCTTTTCCAAGTACAATTCAAATGGATCCTTTCCCTTATCCAACCCTGTTGATACTATCCACTCGTCGCCCTCGTCGCCCCGTTCATCCAGTGTGCCCCAGTTTGACAGCAGTCTCAGTCCCTTAGTTAGAGAGCAAGACCCAAGTCACCAGCAACCACCGCCGCTCCCCCCTACCCAGCAGATTCCACCACCCACTTTCAATACCCGCTCGTTTGATCCCTCAGATCCTCTCTCCCCTCCCACCGGTGCACCTACGGCTCCCGTCGCTGCGTCGTCCTCTTCACACTTTACCCAGTTTCGCCGCACCAGCAATAACCCCAGCCACTTTTTTAATAACGTCTTTGACAATGACTCGGACTCACTCAGTAGCAATAAGACCGGCGAAGCCACCTCGCGCAAGGGCTCGATTGTCAGCTTCATGTCATCGGTCACTCCCAGTGGCACTGGTTCCGACACTTCTCTTCCCGATACGTCGGCCACTGCGGTCAACATGCCCTCGTCCGACTACCGCTATATTGAAAATATTGCGCATGTCGACATCAACTCAGATCTCACGACGCATTGGATTCCTCAGGCCACCAAGTCGAGCAAGCTCTACTTTGTCAATCCGAGCTTGAAAACCTTTACATCAGCACTTCCATTTGAGTCAGTCTCTGAAGAAGCTGCCGCCCATCTCGCTATTTCAGGCCTTGCAACCTCTTTTGAACCGCCGCCTGATTTATCAATGTCGGGAAATTTTAACGAGAATTCTGCCAAATGCACAAATGTCGACTCATCGACCTTTATGCTCTCCCGCTCCGCGGATCCGTATATGGATTTGGTAAGACTTTTTTTTTTTGCCTTGATTTTGATTGTTCTTTTACTAACATCTATTATTAGCTGAAAAAACACCAGCGTCCCTCTAGCACCATTTCCACCTCCCCACCCTCGTCTTCGAACATTCCAACTGGCCCGGATTTTACTCACCCTATGCCCAGTGGCCCACGCGCAAGTTTGTCTGCGTCGCTTAACTTGCCCTTTAAGAACTACGAGTCATTCAACCATCACAATACCTGGACCGAGGTTTTTTCAACGCTTGACTCTTGTGCCACGTCTATGATTACCAGTATCAATCAAAAAGAGCCCAAGTCCATAAACTCTGCCTACACCCAAATTTCTTCATTCATTGCATATATCTCTGCGCTCACTGGCATTCCACCGGGAACTTCACCATCCTCTGCGACCAACACAGAAGTTGCGAGAGCCTATCGACACACCATCACTAGTTTGTCTAAGCTGGGACTCTCTACTGATATTATCAAGGACAAGAATCTTTCTACCTTTTCTCTCAATTCGCGTTCTCCCTCTGTTGTGTCTGGCTCTAGTATTGGATCGCTGTCAAACTCCCCCCGGTTTACGTCCGAGCGTAAGTTTTCGATTGCGTCTGAGATTTCGGAAAATGGTGAACTGGACACTCTTAAGCTTGGTACCAAAGAGACTAATGCTGTCGTAACTAATGCTAAGAACTTTATCAAGGTGTTTAGACAAGCAATGAACTTGGCTAACGAGGATAGTCTTGATAGTCTCAAGACAGATAATCCGTTATTGGCACCATCATTAGATGTCGAGTCGGAAAGCACTCTCACATACCCCGTTAAGCAGTTCCGCGCTGGCATGTGGACCACTGTCAATGTCAACAAGGCCGGAGACTACAAGGAACCGTCTCCTCAGCCGCCCACGACCAGCACAACCAACACACCAGCCAATCCTGATGTTTCTAATACTGGTCATAGAAAGAGCTTGTTCCCACTCGAGTCATTTGACTCTGTGATTCCGCTCGATTCCGAGGCTGTTAAAGTACTCGATCACCAACGAAACATGGTTGTCACTATCCTGCGCCAAATTTTCAGCTGTCTCGACCTCAAGGCGCCAAAGGAGAACCACGTCAGCATTTCACAATTCACAGAAGATCGTAGACAGTTGGTGCTCTCCTCATTAACGTCGCTAGTTTCACTTGTATCCAACATGTCCAATTTGGTTGAATCATTTGATCTATCTGTCTTTCAGTCAAACCGTCGCAAGTCTAGCGCTACTCTTTTTTCAGCTCCTGCAGCTAACGCTAGCTCGCTACCACCGCTGTTCCTACTTTGTGATTTTCTTGAAGCCAAACAGGCGCTCTATGATGATATTATTGCCATAGTGAGCGCGGTTCAAAAAAGTGATATTAATGATCAGGGGTTTATAGAGGGGCTAGCTGCTTCGCTCGCGTCAACTAAAATCTCTACGAGCAAAGTCGTGGCCGAAGGTACACCTGAAACCTTTGATGACGACCACGGCGTTACTTCTGGGTCGTATGAGAATATCATTAAGCGTTGTGCGCTTGAGCTAGGAGTCACTATCGATTCTCTTGTGCAGTTTGCATCTGCTTTGGCTGAAGAGTATACTGCAATTTTGAGTTTTAAGAATGGTGTTAACTTTGCTACCATTGATGACAGCAGTGAGACGGCCTCATCTAGCAGTGCGTCCCTAGTCAAGACCAGGATGACGCGCACGCACTCGATGAGTAGTCTTGCCCACTCGGCAGTGTCAGTTTCAGTTTCAACCAAGGATGTGCCTTGGTATCTTGAGCCTGACTATGACAATGAAATTGTCTATGACAAGAAGGACCATTTACGCGGTGGTACCCTGCGGGCGTTGGTGGAACGATTGACATATCATAACTCTATGAATGCCACGTTTAACACTGCCATGTTGCTAACATTCCGAAGTTTTACTACCCCTGAGGAACTTTTCCAAGAGCTCGTGAAACGGTTTGGTATCCAACCTCCTGAGGGCTTGTCACAGGAAGAGTTTGTCAAATGGACTGATCAGAAACAGAAACTGGTTAGACTCCGTGTGGTCAACATTATGAAGAAGTGGCTTGAAGAGTACTGGTATGAGGACTGCTCGGCCAAGTCTATTCAGCAGCTCTTAATGTCTATGCTTGCATTTGCGGAGCAATTGCAGGCGCAAAATAACCCTGGCCATGACAAGATTATGAAGCTAGTTGAGGCCAAGCTCAACCAGGACAATTCGTCGCGCCGGCGCATGGTGCAAAACTCATCAGTACCACCGCCCACTCCTATTTTGCCGCGCAACCTCAAACGTATGAAGATTTTTGATGTGGACCCGCTGGAGCTCTCACGACAATTGACGCTACGTGAATTCAAGTTATTTGAGCGGATCACGCCGTTTGAGTGCCTCACGCGTCGCATCCACAAGTCAAAGATTAAGAATCTTTCGATCGAAAGCACACGCTACATTGATGCTTTTATTCAAAACTCGAATGGGCTCACCAATTGGGTCTCGTATATGATTCTCAAATATACAGACCCAAAGAAGCGCGCTCAAGCCATCAAGTATTTTGTCAATGTTGCTGAGTATTGTCGCCAATGCAACAATTTCTCGTCCATGATGGCCATCATCTCGGCGCTCTACTCAGCGACGATCCACCGCATGAAGAAAACATGGGCTGCAGTGACTCCGCGCACGATGGAAATGCTCGATAGCATGAACAAGCTAATGAACTCCACGCGCAATTTCAATGAGTACCGTGACATTTTGCGCATGGTGACGCCGCCTGTGATTCCCTTTTTTGGTGTTTACCTTAGTGATTTAACGTTTGTTGAGGATGGTAATCCCGATTGTCTCAAGGATAATCCCAAGCTCATTAACTTTGCCAAGCGTATGAAGTCCGCGGATATTATCCGTGATATTATGCAGTACCAAATCAATCACTACATGTTTCAAGAGGTGCCTGCGATCCAGGCGTTACTTGACACAGGCTTTGCCAAAGCACCCCCCGTTGATGCTCAGTACGATTTGTCGTTGGCATTAGAGCCTCGCGAACGCACCAATGAGCGCATGGCCCGTCTACTTGAAGAGACTGGCTACTTGTAAATGCATCAAGGTTTTTTTTTTTTTTTTTTTTTTTTTTTTGTTTTTGCAAAAAAAAAAAAACATTTTAATTTTTTGTATTGATATATATATACCAAAAAATAGCTATAAAAAGACATTAATCATTTTTTTTTGTTCATAACTAAGCTATACAATCATAATCACACAGATGCGCTAGCTTTTATTTTTTTATTTTTTTTATTTAAAGAACACCACGGTCAATGGCATCCTTGCGCTCTTCCCACACGGTTTTACCAGAACAGCTACAAACGGTCTTATCATTTTGCCAGACTCCAGCACTACGGGCAATCACGCCCACAAGGGTATCACGCGCCACGGTCTCTTCGCTGTTTTTGGTCACGGTGATGGAGCGGCCGATAAGTTCGTCAATGGCCAAATCATTCTTGGTCATGTACGCCTGGCCCCAGAACGAGGGCACGGCGGGCGGCTTGGGGGCAGCGCTGCCGCTACCGGTCAGCGCAACCGTGAGCTTGCTCAAAAAGTGCAGTACACCCCCAGTCGAAAAGGCGCCCTGCGAAATGTCACCCGATTTGCGAATATTTGCGTAATAAGTCGTGCCAGGAGTGTCTTCCAAGAACCCCTTTTCACCCGAAAGCGAAATGTCAAAAAGCGTTTTACGCTGGCCCACGGAAACAAGCCGCACGAGCCCCAAGACTTTTTTATCTTCGCCCGAAACGGTGTCAAAGGACTCGAGAATGGCCACAGCAGCACCGGATCCATTAGCACCGCCGATGCCAGCGCCGCGGACAATAGCATCCTTGCCAGCGCGCTCACGTAATGCACGTACCACGACCGATGGTGGCGTCGAGCTGGTTAGCGAAACGGTCTGGTTGGTCAAGTCCGAGACGGCTGACTGGTAGCCCGGAAGCGACTGCAGCACCCCCTCGACCGTAGACGAGCACCCGCTGCAATGCATTGGCACAGCATAGACTGCCTGTAAAAAATATTTAAAAATCGGAAATGTTAGCTCTTGTTTATAATACCACCAGCTATGGCAATTGCCCCAGCCGGCGATACCCCAGGCCAAGAAGAGAGAGAAGGGTTGTCAACACTCACGGTAAAAGTTTCATCTTGTTGAGTCATAGTTTCTTATTTTTCTTTCTTGAATTATAAATCCTGGATTTAAAGCAGTGGTTTGGTGGCAAAAAAAAAGATATTGAAAGACGAAAGGAAGAGAAGAAAAAAAAAGGTAAGTTGATTTTTATTTATTTTTTTAATTTTTTTTTTGGCTTATAAATTCGAGTTTGATTACATCGCGGGCCGCGATTGAGTAATTTGGCCAGAAAATTAAAACATCACTATGTGGGTCAGACATAATATGGGTCAACGAGTTGTGACTATGTGTCTTGAATTTAGCTACCATATTAAAATGATGTTAAACCCCCCCCCAATTTTGATCTCCATGTGTCTTTTCAGGGTGCGTCTTTTCAGGGTGTGTCTTTTTCCAGCTACTCTGGCGAACTTTTATTTTTTTTATTTTTATTTATTTTTTTTTTTTTTTAATTCCTCCTTTTTGATAGACGCACCTGAACGAGTTATTATCTCTCCTGGATACTAGACATCTCCTATTTGCATTCGCTGTCAGTGCTGGCTACAGACACCACGACCCCACGATGCTAGTAGAAGAAACCACCATGTCTTTAACGTCGTCACCGCAAACACCACCCTCGACGTCGCAGCCGACGTCGAAGCTGCTGCGCAAACTGACAAAATACGAGACCAAGTACCCCGAGCTACTCAAAGCATATCGCGCCGAGCAGGCACGAATCGAGCGCCTGGAGGAGCTGCTACAGGAATGGGGGGTCTGCGATAGTGTCGACGAGATTGACAAGATTGAGGACGTGCTTAGATCTGGCACTACTGCTTCTGGCGCGGACACTACAACCAATAGCGAGAGTACCTACGCCGATAATAGCGACATTGAAAACGAGGCCGAAGAAACTGTTGTATTGCGGATTGAAAAGGAATCGTTAGAAGAACAAATTGAGCTCATTAACAAGGAAAACGCTGATCTCAAACTGCGCTTGTCCAGCGAGACCGCTGCCGAAAAGTCAGATCGCATGGAAATCAGCAGTCTTGTGTCAATTGTGGCAGAGAAGGAGGAGAAGATCCAGCAGCTTTTGCAGGAAAATGCAGAGCTACAACAAACAGTTAAAAGTACAGAGACCCGGCTGGGGATTTTGCGAACTGGATTACAAGCACAAGAATCGCAGCGGCAGCGCGACTCGCGCCTGAAACAGAGTCTAGATGCCGCGCAGGCTGGCCGGGACGCAGCGCTGCGCGACCGCGACGCATTGCGGACACAGCTTGCTAATCTTCAGAACGCCGCTGCCGACCACGCGGAGCAGCTGCGCACAAGCGATGACCGCATGGCCGATAACCACTCGCGCATGGCCGAGCTCGCTGACCGACTCGCCGACAGCACCAAGCAGAACAAGGCGCTTGAAATGGAGCTTGAGCGCTGCAGGGCCACGCTCCAGGATCGGTCGCGCGAACTTGCAGCTTTGCAAAAATGCATCAATTCTTCTGAAGACTCGCAGGACCTGCAGTTCAAGGAACTCGTGGTACGCTTGCAACAGGCACAGGCGGCGCAGGCAGCGCTGGAGCAGGAAACCTCACAGGCTGCTAAAAAGCGTGCGCGCGAGGCGGCGACGCAGCGACGGCAGCTGCGAGAACTCCAAGACGCGCTAGACCTCGCTGAGCGGGAGAAGGCGCGGTACGCAACCGACGCGCGCGAGCTGCGCAGCTCCCGGTCCTTGGCAGACGACCGTGTACTACTGGCGGAGCAGGAGGCCGACGAGGCGCGACAGGAGGCACTGCAGCTGAAACAGACGCTAGCGGGCACCGAAACGGCCCTCAAGTCCGCGGGCAAGACCATTGCGGACCTCAAGGGCATGCTGCAGGCGGCGCAGGCCCGCGTCGACCGTCTTAGCACCGACGCCCGGGCCAACCAGATTAATCGCCTGCGATCACAGAAATCGACCATGGCGCTGAACTCAACGCTTTCATCTACCCCTGCGGATAATGCGCGCGCGCCATCACCCTCCGCAGCAGCAGTAACGGCTGGCGTGCCCAACGTTGCCTATATAAAAAACGTACTCTTGGGATACCTTGAGCATAAAACGCAGCGGCGGCTGCTTTTGCCCGTCGTGTCGACTGTGCTTGAGTTCAAGGACAATGATGAGGCTCGCTTTCTTGCGGCCATCAAATGAAATGACATCATAAAAACTACTACTACACTAATAAGCCCCTTACGGCATCACATAATAATACTCGGTTACTCTAATAATAAACATTTTGCATTCTTGGATCAAATCAGCTATTACAAATTTTTTTATGGAGGTTATCGTTGTGGAGGGCGTCATCATCGTCGTTACTGCGGAACAAGCCACTGTGGGAGGTCCTGATACCACTGCGAGTTGATACAGTCGGCCACAGTCATTTGGCGATCAGTGTCAAGAATCTCGGCGACACGGATGCCAACGTTGACGCCATCAATTGTCGAGTCATGCTCCAAGATCAAGCCCTGTGGCTGTTCCCGTTTCCATTGCCGCACGTCGTTGTACACGTCTTCGACTGTCTTTCCCCCCTCGTTGACCATCCAGTCAAACGTATCGCGATCCCAAAAGACACTAATAAGGCCAAATTGGCGTGAAATGGCCCGGATGCGGTTGTCGCTCGCGCCATACGGTGGCCGGAAAAACTTGGGGATGATGCCGGCAGTGGCATTCATGGCCCAAATAGACCACTGGATTTGCGCCGCTACTTCTTCTTTTGAGAGCTCGGCCAGATGCGCATGGCTCCAGGTATGGCTAGCGAGCAGATGGCCCTGGTCATTTTGCAGGCGGAAGATGTCAGGAAAGCGTACGACATTGATTCCCTGCGTGAAAAAGGTGGTTTTCCCAGGCAAATGGTCAAGCAGCTTGGGGGTAGCAGGGCCAGGTCCGTCGTCAAATGTCTGCGACAGCAGGGGGCACGTGAAAACGTCGTCGGGTGCAATGCATCGGAAGCAGTCAAAGGAGCAGTGCTCAGGGCGGATTCCTACGCAGCTGCCGAGTGTGCGCGGCGGGACCTCGGGCAGGTTGTCCAGGTTAATGTTGGGCATGGGGATATACGGCGGGTACTCGCCGGGCCATTGCGTCATGCCCGTCAGATCCGCGAGCCACTGGGGGAAGGGCTCGCGGCCATAGACAGACGAGACAAGCTTGCCGCCATGGTTCCACTTGGGCTGGTGCGGTGCGAGATTGAGGGTGATCCATTTTTCGTTGTCGTCGTGATCATTGTATCTGTGGCAGTCGAACTTGTGATGGCTATCACGGTGACAATCCCTATGGTATCCATCGTGGTCGTCATGATGGCTGCCATAATGGAAATGGTGTTCATCATCATGGAAATGGTCATAGTAGTGGTCTTGGTCATGTTTGAAATGATGGTCGTCATGGTGTTGATTATGGCGGTCATCGTGATGGCCATCGTGGTGGCCATCGTGGTGGTCATAATGGTGGTTATAATGGTGTTGATTATGGTGGTCATCATGGTGGTCGTCATGGCGGTGAGGGCGATAATCATCATAGTGGTCATGGCCATGATCATACTTCTTATGGTGGTCAACATTGCGGTGCTTTTGACGGCCGTCGTGGTGATGGTGATCATCATCATCATCGTCATCATCATCGTCATCATCCCCACATTTATCGCACTTGTCACCAAGCAACCGTGACAGAAAGTCGAACCGCTGCGGCTGGATCTCAACATTATCTACAGCGTTTAGCTGATTCTGCTCAATGTCCGCTGCAACGAAGCCTGCACAGGACAGAGCAACCCCCAGTGCGATAAGCAAAAGAGACAACCTGGGCAACTTATTTTTTGCCATTGCCCTTGAGTTTGTTTTTTGTTGTAATATTTTTTGGTCTCTTGTTCAGGTACTTGATATGATTTGTGACTGTATCAGGATTTTGACTCCAGATAGGTAGAGTAACAGATAGAGTAATAGGTAGAGTAACAGGTAGACTAATAGGTAAAGTAGCAGGTAAAGAAGCAGGTAAATGAGACCAAGAAACTTGAGTACTCCAGGATTTAAATACATTACGATCTTATGAGAACAATTGCATGCACATCACAAAGTGCAAGTACTGGAGTCTGGTGTCCAACGTAATCGGTGTTGCCCTCGGCGTTGTTCAGCGATTCTATCCTTGCACTTGTTGCCAAACTTGTGTTTGCAATTTGCACTTTTTATTTTTATTTTCCCTATTCTGGCTAACTTTCTGGTGGGTAAATTGCGTCAATGCAAATGATAAAACCACCTAAAACCGCCTAAACTCTCGAGGCCCTCGACTATAAAACCAACTGTTATCTCTCCAATTTTTCATTTCTCAACACCCCTCTTTGTATCTACATACCCAGCCTTGCCTTCAACTGTATTTCAGTCATGTCTGCCCTTCAACTCAAGCCTCTTCCTGTCAAATTCCAGTTCACCAGGGACGACAAGACCCTTGACAAACTGCCCGATCTCATCCTCGGCGCCGGTATTTTCAATTACCAGTACCACGAGAACCCTCAAGGCCTGCCAGCAGCTACTATCCTGAGCCGTGCATTTGACCTTGGCATCCGTGCGCTCGACACCTCTGCGTACTATGGCCCGTCTGAGGAGATTGTAGGCGCCGCGCTTGCTTCCATCCGCGACGCGTACCCGCGCGACTCGTACTACATCTGCACTAAAGCTGGACGCGTGGCTGAGAATGAGTTTGACTACTCGCCAGCCTCAATCCGCCGCTCAGTACTGCGGTCGCTGGAGCGCTTCAACACGGACTACCTTGATGTGATTTACTTGCACGATGTCGAGTTTGTCGAGACAGAGCTCGCACTTCAGGCCATTGCCGAGTTGTTTAAGCTCAAGGCCGAGGGCCGTGTCAAGCACGTCGGTTTGTCCGGCTTCCCCGTCGACTATATCTACAAACTTGCCGTCAAGGTTCGCGAGACGCTTGGCCAGCCGCTCGATATTGTCCTCAGCTACAGCAACTTTTGCCTGCAGAACACACTGCTTCAGAGCTACACGGACAAGTTTTTTGCCGATGCAAAGCTGCAAGTGCTTGTCAATGCCTCACCACTAAGTATGGGGTTGCTCCGCAAGCAAGGCCCGCATGCATTCCACCCGGCGTCGCCCGAGATTACAAAGGCTGTGGCCGACGCTGCCGCGTACACTGAGTCGCAAGGCGTGGACATCTCTTCTCTCGCCATCCGGTTCTCGCTTAGCCATTGGACGGGCCCCACTGTCATCGGTCTCTCTTCCGTAGCGGAGGTCGAGAATGCCATTTCAGGTTACTGGGAGGCACAGCAGGCCAGGGAGAAGGACCAGCCACTTGTCGACGAGGTCATCAAGATCCTCGGCGACCAGTACAACAAGACCTGGCCCAGCGGCATTCCTCATGATCTTTAATGCTCGTATACCAATAATAACAACATAGCTGGATCATCCATACTGTATATCCCTCACAAAATAGATGATAGAGAAGCTTTACTGATTATTTTCAAAAATCTTTTTGTTTAAATTAAATAATAGTAATAGTAATAATGAACAATGAAAAATGATTGTTGTTACAAACATGCACGTGCCCCTCTTCTACTTGGCACTTAGAAGGCGTCCTTTTCCCAGTTGAAGTCTGACACGCGGTGGCCGCGTCTATACAGAGGCCCCGACTTGAGTGGCAGTTCCGGGGTGGTGGGTTCCGTGCCAGACCCACTGAGTAGCTCGGCTGCGCCGTTTCTAATGATGGTGGTCCCGGCGGAGCTGTGACTCACGGAGGTGTCGTCACTGCAAATGGATCCCAGGCGTTTCGCCGTCTCGTAGGACCAATCGGGGGGCTGGCCATAGTTGCCCAAACCGGGGAAATTGCGCTCAAGGTCACTGGAGCGCCGGGTGCTGAAAGACGTGCTGCTACGGCTGCTGATAATTTCGGGTGCCTCACGCAGCACGCTATGGTAGCCGCTATTATGGTGGTGTTGATTGCGATCACTAATGCTACTGCTGCTATCGCCGCTCACGCTTCCGCCTCTGAGTCTCCTTGGTTCATGTGGTCGTCCCGGCATTGGATGGGTGCCAATGTTGAGCCCTAGCGAGGAGTAGTTGCCTAGTTCACTGCGACTGCGCGCATGAGACCTGGCCGAATTCCCGTTATTTGAGCTCCCTCTACGTGTGGTGGTAGAATTTCCAGCCGCTGATACCGACGACGACGGGATCACACGCATGGTATCAGGGAGCAATCGCGGGGACCCAAGCTTTAAGCTTCCCGTGCTCCCCGTGCTCAAGACTGAATTAGTTCGCACTGGAGATGCTGGCCGACCACTACCATGGCTGCCAGCACGGACGGGCGAAGTGTTATTGTAGGTGAGCCTTGATGGGCTGCGATCTAGGCGCGCCGGACTACGGTCTAGCCGCACTGGACTTCGGTCAATTCTGGATGGTGATGAAGCCGTATAGGTACTCCCGGTACTTTTGGTATATCTCAGGTTGGTCGCCTTGCTTGGCGATAAGGGCCGATTGAGCGAGTGCGGTTTAGGTGGGCTATTGTCGCCACTGGTGTTGCGATTGTAACCACCACGCTCGGGTGATCTTGATGCCATATTACGTAGCGAATGACTGGAATTGTCCTGGTAGTTGCTGCCGTTAGACCTGGTTGGGGAGGGCGCCATTGAACGGCTACGGCCCACTGGCCGCTTCTCTGGTGACGGCGTGCGTGATACCGAGTGTGACGTACTGGGCCGCGCGGCTGTCCGGCCTGATCTCACGCCTGTTGGAGTTGTCGGTCTCCGATTTGTTGGCGCTGGTGGTGTATACAATGACCGCTTTTTGAGCCCAGCTTTGATTAGTTCGGAATCATACAAGTCGTAGAAGTTTTGACCGTTGATCAAGAATGAGTTGCCAGTATGCGCTTCCCACTCATCGAGCGCGTCTTTAAGTTCCTTTAGGACAATTGGCTTGCGCTTTGATAATCGTTTTCGCATCTTTTCTTCTCTCAGCAACCGGGTTGGATCTCGTTTTGCTGACCCAGAGCCTCGCGTAAGAAGCCGTGACGTATCCTGCACCGAACTGTTTAGCTGTTTCTCCTCGTCCAGTAAATCCTGGAAGGCCTGGATTAAATTCAAAATAGGTGACCGTTCCTGGATAAGTTTCTCCAGGCGCACTATCTCTGCTTCGTGAGCCTCCAGCGAGGCGTCTGTGTAGATATCCACAAATGCCGGCGTAAACTGGCTGATATCATCATCGGAAAAATACAACTGGCGCCAAAGCTCACTCAGAGTTTCTCTGGCATCTTCTATAAACACATTAATGTGCTCACGCTTCTTCTTTTGCAAGCGTTCGTTTTCACGCTCGAATGCTTCCAGAACATCCAAGGAAAGACCGCGGTTCATCCGCTCAAAATCGTCAATGTAGGCGTCTTCTTCAGAGAGTTTTCCCCAGAGCACACTGATTGTCTTTGACAAAGCGTTGATTCGGTTTGTGCGCTTCTCCTTTTCTTCAAGTAGATCCTGTACAAGAGTCTTGAGTCTTTCCATGTCATTGACTTTTGTGCCAAGTAATTCGGGATTTGATTTGTAGTTGGCCATCAGATTAGGGTCGATCTGGTCCTGCGAGGTGCCGAGATCCGCCCATAGCGATACAATCTGAGCGGCCATCATGGAGGCCTGCGCCATTCTTTCCTTTCGCTCGTTTTTCCAACGCTGGATTTCGGCTTCCAGACGGTAAAGATAGCTGTTGGTCAGATCCAGATCATCCTTATTCTCTGGGGGCTCCAGTCCCTGTAAAATTGTAATACCGTCGACCTTTTCGCCAACTTCGCTGAGCTGCCTGAGCAATTCATTCGCACGCTTCGACCGTTCTTCATAGACTTTGAGAACATGTGCATGTGCAGACTTCAAATCCCGCTCAGTCGTTAGGTAGGGGGCCTCCAAATCGTGCTCAACCACCTTGATCAGCTGCACGCTCATTATCATGCTTAGGTCAATATCCGTCAGCGCTTTCAGCATCTGCCGCACGCTCTTTTGCAGCTGGGTACAAGACTCAATTAGATCGTCTTTTTCTTTTTGAACTGTCTGAACATGGGTATCTAGGGCCTCTTGGATGACGGAGTAGAGCTTTTTCTCGCGCTCATCCCGCTCTTCGTCGGAGACGCCAATGTCAGTAAAAAGGGATTGCAACTGCGCATTGACTGCTTCCAGCTGATTAGCGATGTAAGAGCTACACCTGTCCAAAGCCATTGTCACTGTTGTATTGGTTTGTAGTCGTGTATAGCCCGTGGTTTAGTGTGCACTGAGCGAAGTAGTCCGCACTCTGTTTGATATTTTTAGGCATCTAGAGAGGAGTGAGAACTAGAAAGATCCAATGTTTTGGATTTTCCGTTTTGGGAACGCCCTGTTTAGAAGGCATGGTTGTCGCGGTGACAGTCACATGACTGTGGAACACAAAAAACTATTTTGGGATGACCGCGCCGCCAGATCTGGCTAAGCCTTGGCGATGCAGAACAATGGATGGCCAAACAAAAACGGAGCACGATTTGGCTTGAAAAAAGTAAACACTTACCTGAGATAAAGATTAAGTATAGTAATTAAAAGTGTATACAAGTATTTTTAGCAATTCAATTTGATTTTGCAACCACAAAGTCACCATTAAAAAAAAGACACGGGTCTTGGTGCAGTGGTCAAGTTCTTAGCATTCTTAGCGCGCATTTTGTGCTAAGAGTTTATTTTATTTGAATATACCAATTCCATATCAGCTTCTTGCATTGGTTTGCCATATGTCATGTATTCAAAATACTCTGAAGTCATGAAACTACTGCAAATCTTCACAAAGTCAGGGCACTTGTTAATTTTTCTTTGAAGTTGTGCTTGTGGTAAATCCCAAACTTGATATGACACCATAAACTTTGGTAACAGCTCAAAGAAAACGTAGCATATCTAAGGTTCAAGGGCTTTTACCAAAAAAAAAATTAAAATTAAAAAAAAAAATAAACAAAGAATAAGAAAAAAGAGAAACTTAACACCATAAAGGTATTAAACATTAGGCATACTCCTTATTAAATAATTTTATTTGCGCCAAAGTGATCAAATAATAAAGCTTGCTAGTAGGAAAAAGGAAGAACAACATTATAGACAAGGAGATCGGCCTATAGACATTTTCTTAGTACTCAGTGATTATATACCACCGGCACATAACAACGTCATTATTTAGGCTTTTATAATTATCAACTTAGATGCTTGAAGGCGGCTTCAAGCTGAGTCCTTTTGTTAAAATATCGCTATTTGAAACTTCTTTGGGTTGCTTGAGATCAGCTTAGAGGGATTCTGCATTAACCAACCCCTGCGAACGTAGATGAGAATCACAGTCTGCTAGAATTCATAGGGGTATATAAAAACCGAAGGTAACTGTAATAAGGTACTAATTTGTCTAAAACTTACCCCAAGTATTACTATCTGACGTTTAAACTGAAACATTATTACTTATTTAACTATTGCAGCTGCTTTACAAACACGCCAGAGATACATAAAGTTTTCGGCTAATCGACAGTAAAGCAGGTTGACTTGATGGGTTAAGCGTTTTCCCATTTATTGAAAATAATGGTTCTGCAATCTCAATAGCCTGACTTCTGATGAATAAAGAGTTTGAAAGTGCATATTCCGAAGTTTGGTAGGAACACATATATTCTGAGTTAAAGGGACATTTGCTATGTTACGATGAACGAAGGCTTTGAAAGTTAGAAAACTCCTGGTTAAATACTTGCTATTAGCTGTAGGCAAAATAATATAATCGCTTGATCTATATAGATCTTAGATGGTGATAAAAGGTCTAGAATAGACCCAATCTAAAGAAGCTGCCCACAGATGTGAGTGCATAATGCTGCCAATTTGGAGTCGTATTTACTGACCGCATTCTATAATCAACATTGGGATACGCGTTTTAGGGCTAAAAGATTCCTATTTAAATTGACCATCTCAATAAAAATACTTTTATAATAATAATTGAGTTTGATAGATTAAGCAACCCATTTGAATTGCTTTCAATTGAAAGGACCCTTAATTTTGTTTGAAATATCCATGGTTCTACTGCAACCTCGGTTTTCACTAGGTTTAACGGTTGGTGTTACGCCTCTCGAAAAGAACCGATTATTTTCAATACCGAGGTAAGAAAACTTGTGACTGGAAACCCACCCTTGAGTTTTAGATGATTGGCTTTTTACGCCTACGAGTTACACCCATGCCTGTTGCTGTTCTATCCACGCTCTATCCCAAAGACTTGCGGTTTGAGCAAAATACAAACAAAAGACGTGGATTGCGAGACTTTGAGCAGGAGAGCTGCATTGCCGCAGTATGCGTGAACCCGAACTTGCAAATATGGCCCATGACTCCTTCCAAAGTCAAATCATTATTTTAGGCCCACGGTATATATATGAAATAGAGATACAAACACATTCTTCAGAGTAGCTGCAGAACCGCTTAATAGTTGGTACACCATGGTGCCAAAGGTCCTTTCTTGTTTTATTTTTTTCACTTTGCTTTTTTTTGTCCTTTCCCGCTTTAGAAAAAACCGAAGACAAATACCTTGAAAGTTTTCCCATTTGGGCTTCGGCTTGGGAGAACAATGAACATTTGCTTGTTAAAAAGATTTGTTTCTGATACAGCTGAAACGCGCTCTACTGTACTCCAATGCCACTTAAGCCTCGAGTCACGCGCTAACTAGCAAAGTAGACTGGGAGACCCTTCAGGAATAAAGGGAAAGCTGGTTGAGCTAACGCAGAACCGCCGCATAGACTCAGTTTTGTAGATAAGGGAGCCACCTCGTCACACATAAACGACTTTCGGTCGTGTCGTTATTTCTTTTATTTAAAAATACCGAAGGACCGTCAGAATTAATTCTTTTAATTTTTCATTTTTTTTCTTTTCTCTTTGCAATCGTGTCTACTCTAACTTGACAATTGGAGCATATCACATCATTATATGGAGTAATGTCAAACAGAACCCACACCGTGCCAATATCAAGTCTCCTTTCTGATATACCAAGGAAAAGGTCTTACTCAATGCCAACATCGGCACCCAAAATTGACAACAGCAAAAGCAATCCTGTATCAAAATCGTCAGTGCCCATGGACGCGTTGATTGACAAGGACTCATTAGATAATATTGAAAAGAGCAAATTAGACAACGCTAGCTGTAAGGTAGTACCTACAAAGCAAAAAGAATCGGGGCGGCAACCCGCATCGCCTGAGCAGATGGCTTCAACCCTCCGCACGCGTCTTCAATATGCCAAATTAAAACTTAAAAATGGTTGGGAATCTCAGTCTCTTGCGCGTCTGGAAAGCAGAAATGATTTTCTTGCCAGCCAATCTTCTACAGACTGCTCTTACTCAGTGTCAACTTCAACAGCCAAGGTGCGCAAATGCGCATCAGCTTCTTCCATCATATCATCTGGGCAGAAATCAAAACAGACAACCAAAAAGGCTAGAAAAACACACAGAAGAACCATCTCGGAGCCAGAAACCAATCCCCTCACAAACTCATCCCCTCCCTTGAACAAAGGCCAAGATGTACGGTCACCTATGCCAGTCTCAATCGTGCCAATACAGTCTGTTAGTCTACTCAGGTCAACTGAGTTCTCTGATTTTATCAATACAGGACAAACCCCTTCGTTTCCGCATATAAATACCTTCGATAAAAATTCAACCGACTCTTTAACAGGACTCGAAGACTACCAGCTACCTTCTTTCACTCCTCGTAACGCCGAGACAGCTTCAAAATCTCTTTCCCTAATCAATGAGATGGGATCCCCAGCTGCTGGTCAGCTGGAAACTAATGCTCAACCTGTCGCTAATTCTTTTTCTAAATCGCCAACTTTTAATATTTTGCTTAATCATGACCCAGAACCCCCACAATCCAAAATCCATGATCTATTAAACTAGCTATTTGCTTTTTTTGTCTCTTAGAATGAGTATGCGTGTTCAGCTATACTATGTACTGTACGCTAATGTTTATCAATAAAATCATCATCCAAACACAAAAATGGTGCTTTTCAATCTTATTTTACTGTAAGTAAATTTCCTCAGGTTTTCAGCTAGAGGTGATAAAACTCTTGTTTAATTGAAAAATATCAATATAGACTTTTATATCACAGGATCTTTTTTTATTTACAACGTCTCAAGCTGGCCTCAGCTCAGTCAGAACCCAATGTAACAACCTTGGTATTCAGTCAAACAAAAAAAAGTCAGGTTCTCAAGCAAAGTTACTAGACTAGAGTTTTACACTTTAAATGTTTAATGCTATATTAAAGTTTACAGTTATAAACTT
Organism: Geotrichum candidum; assembly: GCA_013365045.1. Classification (NCBI taxonomy): domain Eukaryota; kingdom Fungi; phylum Ascomycota; class Dipodascomycetes; order Dipodascales; family Dipodascaceae; genus Geotrichum; species Geotrichum candidum. The sequence continues at coordinate 431,811 of QQZM01000010.1, read as the reverse complement.
ATCTGCTTGGAGAAAGTGAAAAAAAATAAATAAATACAAGAACTCCAAACACAACATCATAAACTTTTAAAATTATCAGTATACAGTTTATTTTAAATAATTTAATATGTCTATTACTAGAAGGTTCAAGGCCCATCTAAAACTTGGAATTACTACTGAAAGTGTGTGCTTATGAGATTGGGATGGCTAGGGCCCTTCCATGGGTTATAGAAACAATCTGGCAAGAAATCATGGTTTGATAATTCCAGAGACAAGAAAAGCCTAAAGCTTACATAGTGCTGTATTTTCCATTGATTCAGGCTCAAAGTTACTAAAGCTTGGTGTAACCTATTGATTGCTTTCCAAGGTTCCTTGGTATGAGCCGAATAAGTAAAAAATACTACCCGACACTAGGAAGAATTGATTCCCCCCAAAAAAATACTCTACATTCATTTATATTTGAGTAAACAAAGCTAAAAACAAACATACCTGAGGCGCAATGGTCTCAGTTGTTCTCAGATAATGAGTTTAGGAAACAAAAACCTCTGCCTTGGTGATTATTTAAAAATAGCAGAGTTTGAAAGTTTATAAACAAATATAAGAACTAAGGTTGTGAGTTTATCTTTGCATATTTTCATTGTTATTGTTCAGCATGGAGAATCATCTAGGATGTTGTAGAGATGTAAAATTTATAGAAAAAAAATGATCCAGGAACAAATTGGTTCTGTAAAAGGAACAAAGTCGAAAACACATTAAGTAGCTCAAAGGTCAGAAAAAAATATTTCTAACAATGTGTTGATTGATGATATCCAGATCATATACTTTGATAAACTCTTTACCTGTGAGTTTAAATAAATGCTTAAATTAATATTGTGTATGTCATAAAGTGGTAACTTTTTCATTGACGTGAGTTTAACTGTTGGAAATACCAAAAAATTCAGGTTATATAGTTTGTGATAAGTTGTGTATTACAAATTCTCTATACGCCCCCCACCACGCGAAAGCCTTTGCCCACTATTATAGCTAAAATGCCGCCATCATCAGTACATGGCAAAAACACTTCAAACTTCATGAAAACTATTTGAATAAATATATAGTGACACAAAACATTTAATGCTGGATAACATTAGTTTGAGATGAACTTTTCACTGTATTGGGTAGTAGTCCAACGTTTGAGGTGTTAGTGCCTTGAAAACCCATATAGCAGCAAATGGGCCACAATTGCTCTAGCCTGATTAAGTAACACATAATAAAACAATCATGTGATCAAATGCAGGGTAACAAATTACATAAGCCAGACATCAGCACACATGAAATTTTTTCCCTCCCGTTCATGTCAGAGAAACTTCAGCAACTTTCTCTTTTCTCACGACACCCAAGACGCATTATTGTCAACACCCATATATTTCACAACATATTTCAACAACAATGGCACCAGTACCTCCTAATGAACTTCCTCTTTTGAAGAACTGGATTGTTCAGACGCTTGGTGGCTACAATAATCTTGATTCAGATCTTGATATTCTCAGTGACTACACAGTGGCCTTGCTGGAGCACGATTTGCCTTTCGATGCTCTCCGCAAGCAATGCACCGACCAACTGCAAGAATTTCTTGCAGACAACGCGTCAGATTTTGTTGAGAAACTGCTGAATGCTGTGAACACAAAGCCGTATATGTCGCAAGGCCCACCACAAGCGCCAGCGGCTCAACCGGAGCAGGAATTTGCGTCGCGTATCGACACCAACATGGACGGTGGTTATGATCCGGCCAACCAACAACAGAACTTTGGAAACAACAATGGCAACTTCGGTCGTCACAACAATAATGGAAACAACCGTGGACACAACAATCACAACAATAACAACAACAGAAACCCCAATTTCCGCAATGGCCCCCGGAACTTCAATTTTAACGCGCCCAACTTCAATCCTGCAAACTTCAACAACGCCAACTTCACGCCCGATTTTGCCAACAATGGCGGCTTCAACAACCAGCAGCAACAGCCTTGGGGCAACAACAACCCTAATTTTAACAACAATGGTTTCCAGAACCAGGGCTTCCAGCAAAACCAGAGACAGCCTTTTAACAAGTTCAACCAGCACCAACACTACAAAAAGAATTTGTCTGACATTGCCACTACACAGCCTGACACAGAATTTACCAAGAAGAAGTTAGTTGTTGAGAAGCTTCCCGATGACAAGTTTAACGAGACTTCGCTGAGAGAATACTTTTCTCAGTTTGGTAACGTGGTCTCGATTAAGCTAGATAATGATAATCATTTGGCTGAATTGGAATATTCTACGCACAATGAAGCAAGAAATGCATGGTCTTCGCCGGCTCCTATTTTTGACAACAGATTTGTCAAGGTCTACTGGAGAAGGAAGGAGGAGAACGAGGACAGTTCCAAAGATTCCATCGATGTGGAAGCGGTCAAACAGGTCCAGGCTGACAAGCAGAAGCAATGGGAAGAGAAACAGGCCAAGAAGCTTGAGAATGATAAGAAATTGAAGGAAATTCTGAGCAAGCAGATAGAGCTGCTTCAGTTGCAAAAGGATCAGCAGCTCCTTCTGATTAAGCATGATGAAGATAGTGGTAAGACGGAAGAGGCTGCTGCAAAGAGAGCTGTTCTCACTACTCTGGAGGTCAAGCTTGAGGCTCTTAAGAGAGAAGTGAATTCGACATCCACTGCCAGCTCGGGTCCAAGCACATCAGCTGCTCCCCCTTATGGTTCATACAGAGGTGGTTACCGTGGCAGAGCCCGCGGCAGAGGCAGCTACGGCACGCCTTATTCTCCCTATGGCCGTCCCTACAGAGGCCGGGGTGGTTTCCAAGCTGCTTCTTACTCACGTGATTTGAGACCTAAGACAGTTACTGTGGCCCCAATTCCTAGCGACAGAGAAGAGGCTCTCCGTGGCTACCTAATGTCTGTTGGTGAGTACGAGCAGGCTGACAGAGTTGCCGACAAACCTGACACAGTTTCCATCACTTTCAAGGATAGAAGAACTGCTGAAACCTTTTTCTATGGCCCTAGAGAGCTTCCCGACGTCGGTAAGGTTGATGTTGCTTGGGTGAATACCCCTGCACCCGCCGCTCCTGCTACCCCTTCCGGTCATCAATCTGCGACTGGAGAACAAGCGTCCGCTGGTATGACTGATATCAAGATGGAGGAGTAAATAAATAGAGAATTTTGGTTTTATATATATATATATATATTCATCTTTAAAAAGAAATGGATAACACGAAATTAATCGTATAAAACGATAACCTGCATGGATGAAAGAATAAAATTCTGTTTTCATGTATCCAATACGCGAGGCCACAGCCGCGCGTTCTAAATTCGCGAGCCTTGGTAGAGTCCCGCAGTGAATACGAGATGACCACATTGTAGAGACGGCATCCAGATGATAATTAAAAGGGAATGGTTTTATTTCATTTGAAAGCCGCTTGATGTAATCTAACAAGAATTGGTAAAAGAAAAGTAGTAACAAACAAAAAAAGTCGACTTAGTCAGAGTCATATAAGCATGAAGATGCTCTCGTATTGGAATTGTGAACAAGACTGGAGATGAAAAGTTTAGCTAGTTGTTGTATTAAGACAGCGACTACTTTTCCTATTGACTTCTAGATATCAACTTGATATCTTTTGTAAAACAGAAAGGTTCTCAGGATCAATGATAAGAACAAGTCTTGAAACATATTTGTGTCTGCTAAGTTGTGAATCAACGTTATTCCATCTACCATTAACATTAAATAGCCTTCTCAAAGGATAGTAATGTAACGGTATCAGAAGACGGAATCTTTAAATCCTCCTCGTAAAGGCTTTGATAGTTTTTACCCAGTGACATCGTATAGAGTCCTTACGGAAAGGACTTCAGTAGTAGTTTCTCAGATGATTTTATCAATGAAGAACTGAAATTTAATAAAATATGATTATTTATATTTAAACAATAACTTATACAGTCAGATCTTTTCACTGTTATAAAAGATTCGTTCCAATTTAGCCTTTAATGACTTAAACCAGAAAGATTGCAAACAAAACCAAGCTTAAGTTTCAAAGCTTAATTTTAGAAAGTCCCAACCTCTTCATAGTGGAAAACTGACCCTGACCCTGATCCCAGAGTAGTAGCAGCTGCACTCTTCATAAAACCTCCAAAAATGTCTGACAAATATCAGCTTTAGTCTTCCTATTCTTTTTTCCATAGGCCTTTCAATACATAACCTTGGGGGCTCTTCACTCTATTTCCGTCCGTTTCGCCTTTTATTTATTTATTTATTTAATTGATTTTTTTTCTTTATTTTCTTGCATTTATATCTATTCTTTATCATTACTTTTTGGTCACATCTTCATTTTAATCCACCACCATGTCGAGACGAACAGCAGGTAGGCCTACTCCTTCTAGACTATTCAATTCAAGGCTAACATTTTCGTAGAGAGAAAGAACTATTCCGAGGACGCCAATGACTTTTCGGATGATACTGATACCACCAACTACTCCGAAGAGGATGGCGAAGATAATGCCGTTGTATCAGGTATGTTTTTGTAAAATTTGGACGCCACTTTCCAATCCTTCTTTGCGGTTCTAACATTATTGTATAGCTATCCCTAAAATCAAGCTGAAAATTGGAGGCACAAGTGAGATGATTCAGACGGGTGCGAACCAGGCTGATGACCAGGGCGACGCGAGTGCCTCGAAAGAGTTCAAGGGAGACGGTAGCGAGATCCCGAGCGACTACAGACCCGATAGCGTTGCACGGATGTTTGGTAAAAACGACTTTTCGTATTTAAAGTTGAAGCCTGATCACGCCTCTCGGCCCATTTGGATCAATCCAGAGGATGGTCGTATCATCTTAGAGAGTTTCTCGCCCCTAGCTGAGCAAGCCCAGGACTTTTTAGTTACTATTGCTGAGCCTGTTAGTCGACCCAGCTACATTCACGAATATCGCCTCACAACTTACTCTTTATATGCCGCCGTGTCGGTTGGCTTACAAACCAAAGATATTATCTCCGTTTTGAACCGTCTTTCAAAAGTTCCAGTTCCCAAAAGTATTGTTACATTTATCCACAACTGTACGGTTTCTTACGGTAAAGTAAAGCTGGTTTTAAAGCACAATCGGTACTTTGTTGAAAGTTCGCAGGCCGACATTTTACAAATGCTGCTGAAAGACCCTGTGATTGGTCCCCTGCGTATCGAGGCCTCGGAAACTACGACAAGAGATGGTCTTGTTGTGGAAAAGGCGCCAACTGCGGGTAACTTGGTGATTCCCGGCACTAAGGCCCCCAATGCTGATGGCAAAAAGGAGGAAGAGAATAAGGCCAATGAGATTGAATCCGTCTTTCAATCAGCAATTGGATTGGATAGAGACGATGATGATGATTTGGATGCAGTTCATTCCTTTGAGATTTCCTCTTCCTCGGTTGAAATTGTCAAGAAGAGATGTCAAGAGATTGACTATCCAGTGTTGGAAGAGTACGACTTTAGAAATGATTCGCGAAACGTTGACCTGGATATTGATCTTAAGCCGTCTACTCAGATTCGTCCATACCAGGAGAAGAGTTTGAGTAAAATGTTTGGTAATGGTCGTGCTCGTTCTGGTATTATTGTGCTGCCGTGTGGTGCTGGTAAGACCCTAGTCGGTATCACGGCGGCATGTACGATTAGAAAGTCAGTTATTGTACTTTGTACTTCGTCAGTGTCAGTTTACCAGTGGCGTCAGCAGTTTTTGCAATGGTGCACAATTCAACCCGAGAACGTTGCTGTTTTCACCTCTGAAAACAAGGAAAAGTTCCAGGGTGATGCAGGCTTAGTTGTCTCAACGTACTCTATGGTTGCCAACACTAGAAACAGATCGCACGATTCTCAAAAGATGATGGACTTTTTGACCTCGCGTGAGTGGGGTTTTATCATTCTTGATGAAGTCCACGTTGTCCCGGCAGCCATGTTTAGAAGAGTTGTTACAACGATTGCAGCGCATGCAAAGCTTGGTCTTACGGCAACTCTGCTGCGTGAGGATGACAAGATTGACGATTTGAACTTTTTGATTGGCCCCAAGCTTTACGAGGCTAATTGGATGGATTTGTCGCAGAAGGGTCACATTGCCAACGTTCAGTGTGCCGAGGTATGGTGCCCAATGACGGCCGAATTCTACCAGGAGTACCTTAATGTGAATGCCAGAAAGCGCATGTTGCTGTACATTATGAACCCGTCCAAGTTTCAGGCATGCCAGTTCCTCATTGACTATCATGAAAAGCGTGGCGATAAGATCATTGTCTTTTCGGATAATGTGTACGCGCTCAAGGCATACGCGCTCAAGCTGGGAAAGCCGTTTATTTTTGGCAGCACGCCGCAGCAGGAGCGCATGCTCATTCTGAAGAACTTTCAGTACAATGACAATGTCAACACAATCTTCTTGTCAAAGGTTGGTGATACCAGTATCGATCTTCCCGAGGCAACATGCTTGATTCAGATCTCGTCGCACTACGGATCGCGTCGTCAGGAGGCACAGCGTCTGGGCCGAATTCTACGAGCCAAGCGCCGTAACGACGAAGGTTTCAATGCCTTTTTCTACTCGCTTGTATCCAAGGACACGCAGGAGATGTATTACTCGACCAAGCGACAAGCGTTCCTGGTGGACCAGGGCTACGCGTTCAAGGTAATTACGCATTTACATGGCATGGAGGAGCTGCCAAACCTGGCTTACTCTTCCGCGCGCGAGCGTCGTGAGCTGCTGCAGGAGGTGCTTTTGCAGAACGAGGAGATGGCGGGGCTCGAAGCTGGCGACGACGCGGAGAACTTTGTCGGCCGCGGTACTGGTGTTGGCAAGAAGGGAAACAAGGCGCGCCGTGTTGTCGGCAGCATGTCGAACCTGGCCGGTGGTGACGACATGGCTTACGTGGAGTACAACAAGAGCCGCAACAAGGAGTTGAAGTCGTCGAGTAACGTGATCAACAAGCTGTACAAGCGTAAAAAGATTTGATGTCACCGAGTCATAGACGTGTATTTATTTATCAAGTAACCGTGTAATTAAAAGAAGCTAAACCTACGTTTGTTCCTGTCGTCATTGATATGGGTTTTTAAACGCCCACCTTCCCCACCTGGTCTTTTGGCAATTCCGTCATATTTACCAGCCGGCGGCTACGAGTCCAGGTGTATTGTTTTGCTTTTGGACACGCACCAGATCCGAGTTGGTAAAAAAGGAAACTCAGTGATTATGCACCTTGGTTATCGCCCGCGCCTATCGGATTTGTCAAAACTCGATGCCAGTAATTCGCTTTGCTAGATATGAGTATATTAAATAATAAATGTCATTGTGTCACAGAGACTCCGTAAGGCTGCCACAAAAGAGGAAGAGATGAGCAACAATCTGTGTCTGTTGGCGGGTTTTGCGAGTTTCAAATGAATCGCCATCATTTAAAAACCCTCTTTTCCAGCTCTTTCCCCCCATTGTCTCTGGAATTATTTCTCTTATCGCCAATTTACCCAGACATTGCCTATAGACGTTACGCACACACACGCACACACAAAACCACATCATGACTAGAGTTGCTATTATTGAGGCCGACACGCCTATTCCCGCTGTGGTTTCTGAGCTCGGCACCTACGGCACCATCTTCACCAACCTGCTTGTGGCCGCGGGGCTCTCGCAGGAGACCACACAGTACAGCGTGCACCATGTTGTCGAGCACCCCGAGAACCTGCCCAACCTCGAGGACCCCGCTGACCCGCTTGACGCCGTGCTGATTTCGGGCTCTAGACACAATTCCTACGAGGACATTGACTGGATCAACCAGCTGGCTGCCTTTGTTAACGCCGCCCTGGCCAAGGGGGTTCGGGTCGTGGGCATTTGCTTTGGCCACCAGGTCGTTGCCCGCGCGCTCGGTGCCAAGGTGGGTGTCAACCCCAAGGGGTGGGAGATTGCCGCTGTACCCATCACATTGACCGAGAAGGGCCAGGAGGTGTTTGCAGAGCTGGCCGACACAGCGGCCGCGGCGGACGGCACTATTAACATCATGCAGATGCACCGCGATATTGTCTTTGAGGTGCCCGAGGGGACCGAGCTTTTGGCGTATACCGACGTCTGCCGCGTGCAAGGGTTTTATAAGCGTGGCGCCATTTGGACCGTGCAGGGTCACCCTGAGTTCACCGACTTTATTGAAACAAGCTTGATTACGCTACGTCGCGATGCGGGGGCCATTGACCCCGAGTTGGCAGCTGATGGACTCAAGCGCGCGCATGACCGCAATGACGGGCCCGCTATTGCCAAGTCGATTGCCCGGTTCATCCGCGACGAGTAGAGGCATATCCTACAGGATGGGTTATATATATAGATATGTACAGAGGGTACTAAATGCAATGAATGAACGAGCCGTTTGGGCTGGCGCAAGATTAAACGACACGAGCTATCGCCAACTACCAATATTCCAAGCCGATAATACCGTAGATTTACCATGTATTACCAATGACATCACAAAAGATTGTGCTGATTAAAAGGATTTGCACATGAAGGAGGTTTATGCAGTTAACATCGTCGCATTTATCCACGGTGCCATGGTCTCCTTTATTGCAGCAGTTGCATCTTTCGGACTGCCTTGAATTGGTTTGATTTCAACTAGAGGGAAAGAAGAATGAGAGATAACGCTTTTGGCATTTTTTGACATTTTTTGTCTCCTTTTTTTTTTTTTTTTTTTTTTAACAATTTGAAATTTCTATTGTTTTTGTTTTTACTTTTTTCAGCCCTTTGGTTGTTTTTGTCAATAAGCGATTTACGTTTAGCCATAAATACCATATATCTATATATCCATTCTCTGCATCAGTAGCCATGTCGATATTGGATAAGATCAGTTCTCGTAAGTTACCATCACCGTTTGCCAGCTCCCTACGCGCTCTGCCCTACTAGGCCTTTGTGTTATTGGGCAGATGTGGGGGAAACGCCATCTCGCCAGGTGTGACAGGTTGACCTTTTCCCCCTTGCCAATCCCTGCCAGATGCTGATACTTGTTTTTCCTCATGCTAACGGTCCTACCACCTGCGCATGCGGGGGGACTTTTCCTTGCTAGATTTCGAATACCGGCGGATTCAGCGCAAGTATGGCAAGCGCCGGCCACCCACCTCGTCGCAGAACTTCCCATCCTCATCCAACGTTGAGATCTCGCATGACCGCTCTGAGATCCAGCGCCGCATCGCCGAAAACACGCCTACGGCGACGATCCGCAACCCCGTCAGCGCGCCCGTGGCCACCATGCGCAAGTCCGCCAGCATGATCAACCTCCCCGGCTTTGGCCGCCGTCGGTCGTCGGCGTCGACCCTGGCCGCCGCCCCGGCCAAGCCCGACGAGCAGCGCTACGACGGCAAGATCGCGAACCAATACCGCAAATCGAGTCTCGGCTCGGTGCGAGACAGGAAAATTCCCGAACAGCCGCCCCAGCGCAGCATGAGCGTATACGAACCCCGTGCGCCGGCGCCGGCGAGCCGGCGTGCGTCCTACATTGATCCCGGCTCGATCCGCCAGGCGGCCATGGCCGGCCCACCGCCGCCGCGCCGCCTTTCTGTTGTTGCGGGGGTCACTGGCAGCCTGCCCATGCAGCATTCCAAGTCCACGACGCAGCTGCCCACACACTACGAGTACTCGCTGTCTACTGAGATTGATCGTGAATCAACCCGCTTTCGGCCGTCGATTGATGATGCTGACTACCACTACTACCAGCGACAGCAGCAGCAGGAGGAGAAACAGCAGCGGCGCATATCGCGAGGCCGAAGTATGCAGTTTACGTCTCCGCCGGCATCGGAGTTCACTTTCCAGCACCCACAGAATTTTGATCTGGCACAGCAGCAGCAGCAACAACAGCAGCAGAAATCGCAATCCTTTTTGTCCCGGAAACTGTCACTCCTGGTGGGTCACTGAACCAGTTGAGTTGAATTCTTTTTGAAGTGATTTCCTATTGTTTTTTTTTTTTTTAATATTATTTTGAAATTTTTTTTTTTGTTGATCTTGTCTTTTCTATGGTCTGAGCTTAATACCACTGCATAATCATTATTATTGTTATTATTATTGTTATTATTATTGTTATTATTAACTTTTTTTTACCCCTTAGGACATTCTATCCCCCTTCTTGGAAATCATCGGCATTGCTTGTGTTTTGTACGTGTGGGGGCTCTTTCCATTTTCAGCTTTTCTAGGCGTCACAGACTCTTGATGCTCATTGACATTACCAAAGTGAAAAAAATAAATTTTTTGAAAAAAAAAAGTAGTATACAAAAGCTCTAGTTTTGTTTGCATACAAAAAATATCGAGGCCATCATTTGCACAATGGTTGACAAAACAAGAATTCTTTAATTTTGGTTTCTGCCATAGCTATGTAAATTCCAGTCACCAAACTGTGTACACAATATCATCACTTTCGTCCTGGGACAGGGCCACGTTTCGGCGTAGCAAACCCGGTATTAGCAGCGGTGGTGTCGTTTGCCCGGCTTCCGCTGGCACCGCCGCTTCCGCGACCAAACTTTGATTTACCCGTGGCGGTGCCCAGTATTGTACGCATGCCCTGGCGCACGGCCCCACCCGCGCCCCCCGAGGCGGCCGAGGGTGTTGCTGATGGTGGCCTTGTGCCTCCCGCGCCGCCTGCCGGTTTCCCAGGTCCTCCGCCAGCCCCGCGACTTGTGTTGCCTGGCCTGTCGCTGCTGCCACTCTCTTTTGGCGCCATCCCCCGTGCGTTGCGAGGAGAGAGACCCGAGATGTTGCCAATAATACCGCTGCCCGTACCGTCCCCAGCACTGCTGTTATTAGACTCTGGGTGCTGTAGCTTCATGTCACCAAAGGACCGTGAAAGCGCATTGTTGCGCGCATCTTGGTGCCTTTGTTGTACAGCGTGGAACTTTTTCATAAGGTCGGGCCATTTCACGTCGTAAAATGAGAGCGGCGTGTTGTTATGATTGTTGATGTTTATGCTTGACGAGTAGCGACTCACGTAGCTGTTGCCGTTGCCCGAGACTCCAGCCCCGCTGCCACTGCCGCTGCCACTGGAGGCTCCCCCGCTGTTTGCCGCTGAGCCTCCGCTGTTACCGCCGTTACCGCCCGTGCCAGAACTGAAGCTACCCCTTTGCTGCAGATGATGCGGCGGGGGAACGTGAATGTAACCGATAGACGAAACACTGTTCAGTCGGTTCCGCAGCGTGGCAAAAGCTGAAGACTGCGGTAGCAGCATTAGGATTCCGTAAAGACACTTGTATAAATAAGGATACTTTTCCGGTTCCAACAATTGCAACCGCAGATGCGTAAAAACGGGGGACTCAAGCAACTGGACAAGCTTGTCAATTTGAATCAACAGGGGTACCGTAATTTCAAATTCGACAATTGTCTGCAGCAGCAAAAATGCGTGTTCATACGCCTGTGACAGGAGACACAAAGATAATGCAGCCGACGGGTTGTGACACCATGATCTGAAAAGGGCAGTGAAAAACGATACTCCTTCTTTATTGTTGAGTGATCGCAGCCGCATTCGTAGTTGTGAGAGCTCGGGCGCTGTGATGAGAATGTTGCTTAAATTTTGCACCATGATGCCAGCAAACTCGAGGTCCTCATCCTCGCGCTCGAGAATATCGGCCAACGTCCAGTATATCCTTTCGGGTTTCAAACTGATGCACAATTGCCGAATAATGAGATTACCTCTTGTTTCCAACAAGCGTCTGTCGGTCGAGAACAGATTTAACAGATTTATCATAAATACCGTAAAATACTCATCATCGGAGTTAAATGAAATTTGCGCCAAAAGCTGCAGGTCCCGAGTGATGACTTGTTCAGACGGATCCGATAGGGTTTTGAGCAGGGCTGGGAAAGTACCATCATTGATTGCCAAAATCTTTTTCGGCACTTTGCGGTGCAACCTGATCAGCCAGTCCAGCGCTGCCACTCGTGTCTCTTCCTTCTCATCTAAAAAGTGTAGCGTCAGGGCATTTACTGTTGCAGAATAGTTAAGCTTCCCCTTGGCATTTTTATCATTGTCATTGTCGAGAGTATCAGGTGCTGCATCGCCATCATTATTGCTGGAAATAACAAATTTGGACTTTTCAGCTGGCTTGCCTTCTTCCGAGTCTTCATTATCGGGAAGTGACAGAATAAGATTAAGCATCTTCTTGTTGACTCGCTCAGCAGCCTTGCGTAGTTTGTCATTGTCATGCGCCATAGTGGGAAGCAAAACCGACAAAAATCGGGGCCCATAGGGCAAAATACTAAGAGGCGAGAGATCCAAAAATGTGTCAATCCAGTTAAGAACAACTAATTGAATCTCTTCCACCGAAGAGTCAAGATGAGAAATAAGAATTTCAATGATTTTTTCAAAGTCAATAAAGACATCTTGTCCGGGAATGTAAAGACCCTCATTGTCTTCGTCGTCTTCATCATCTTCAATTGCTTCTTCATTGTCATCATTATCGTCGTCATTGTCATCATCCTCTATCGCATTTTCGTTGTCATCTTGGTCAGACGCCACCTCCTTGCCGACTTTGTCATTGTCATCCGATTCAATTCTACCTTCCAATTCATTAGCTTCGGTTGCATTATCACCGTCGTCTGTTTCCACATCGGCCTCAGCTTCCGTCTCATCCACAAGACTTTCATTAGAAGGCTGATGCTCTCTGATAGCAGTTATCGATGTCACCTCTTTTGTTGGCTCTAATTGCTTAGTTTTTTCTGTGGTTGGTGTGGACTCATCTGTCGAACCAATAGTGGCAGTGGCCTTCTGGGTATCAGTGGCATTAACTGTAGAAGACTTTCGTGAGGATTGCTCTCTTTTCCCCTTTTTGGGCTTTTGCTTTATAGACCTAATAGAGACAATGCTGCTCTTTCGGCGCACATGCGTGGTACCCAAAGTATTTTGAGATATCGACGTATTTCCATCTCCGTTAGTCGAAAGTTGAGATGTTGTAACAGTCTCAGTATGATGGCTGTGCTCCTTAATTGCTCGTTTAATGTCGGTAATCTTTTTAATCTCCACAAGAAAGGTGTCCAAACAACCATGTGTATCAACCCGGACACTTGTAATGGGATCATTCAAAAAGTTTATAAGACCGCCAAGGAACGATGGTAGGTAAGAAACCAGTTCAAGATCTGGGATGGAATCGAGAAGCACAATCCACGATACAAGAAACGTACGCGCATCACTATTAACGGCATGGATGCGCTCAGCTAGAAGGGGGATGAACTTGGCGAGCGAGAAAGTTGGCAATTGCTGCGCTGGTTCATTTGCAATGATCGGCATCCGAGGATCGTTGCTACTTACTTGCGCCGGAATAATTTCTGGCGGACCATCGTGAATGATGGAAACATATGTAGCTGCCTTCTCTGAAACAATGTCCTTGATGAGGCGGTTGAGCAAGTCTGCACCGTTCTGAACCGAGGTATCCAAATCAGTTGACAATTTTGATAGGGCGTCAAACAATTCGTTAAAGTATACCAAAATTTCACCCTTGGCGACCTTGGAGATATTGTACATACTCTCACAGGCATAGTATCTAACCCGGGCATCCTGATCGCCAAAGCATGCCAGCACAGGATGAACAATGTCATCAAGATACTGCACAACCTCAGACTGGCCCAGGGCAATCGCTGCTGCTGCTAGACCAATTAGACCACCATTACGGGCATTGGGCTTGTGGATGGCGTAGGCAAAATCGCGACAAAGTTGGTCAATTATTGCCCGAATACTCTCTCTATCTCCCTCCTGAAGGTAGCCTCTAATAACAGACTCAAGCTCAACTGCTGCTGACTTTCGCTTTTCGTATAACCGGTCTTCAAGACCCCTTTGAATATCCTTGTCTAGAAAAATTAATTGTATTAGCAAAAAGTCTTGCGTACAAAATGATATGAGTATACGCACTTACCCATTGCTTTTGAACAAAATATAAATATCTATAAGCTTGAAGATATTATAAGATATATTTCCCAGCAATTTCACACGATTACTACCAACAAGTTACAGAGAGAAAGAAAAAATAAAGGGTCGGTTTGTTAACCGCGCTTGTAGAAGCGAAAGGAAATCTGGCTTTAGAACCCAGGAGCTTTCAGCCAAAGGATGCAAATATGGCTGGTATCTAAACCTAACCCTACACAATACAGCCGCACTGATCATTTTCATCGTGGCAATTACATAAGCAAACATACCTTATTTGCACAAGTGTGACAACGCAGGCGCATTTAAAACGTTCAGCTATAACAGTTCACAATGGCCCTGGCAAGAGTCTTCCTTCTCATTGCTTTTAATTACAAGTCCGGTTGAATGATTCTGTTTTTGCTTTAACTGAAAAAAAAAATATGTCTTCGAGTAATTGGACAAAAGATATAAGGCTACAGGTCAATGGCTCTACTCTGAGGGTATGATATATGGTTGCTTTTTTTATTTATTTTTTTTCTTTTCAAAAAAATAACTATAATAATACAAAAGGCATTGTTTTACATTGCATGGTGAGATCCCAGCTTGTTACTAACGCATCGGTTGAATCTACAGGATTTTCAAGCTGCGCAGGACGCATTTGCTGAGCAGGAGTACAACTCAAAGGGACTACAAAAAGTTGGTTGACCTGCATCAATTGCCAATAATAACTAAATAAAAAACGAATTGTTGTTTGATATACTAACTTTTATTTAATAATAGACGCTGGAGTCGCTTTTTTTGACCTCCAACAAACTACGGCTGAAGTAAGTCAACCAGATATATACTACTTGATGAAATCTAACATGGTACAGAACTGAGTCCGTCAAAATGACGCTACAACATGTTGTGCCACGCACAGAGGGCTCGCTTAGTCAAGTTGACATTAATACCAATAAATAAACACAATATTTACTTAAGAGAGAGCGTGTGTTTTTTTTATATATATATATAAATGATAATGATTTTTTTTTTAAAAAAGGAAATATTGATGGATAGGCTGGTATGTACACTATTTACTTCCGCTTGGATTATGTCTGGCGAGGTGGTGGGGGAGGCGGGGCCAGACCACTAGGTGGAGGCGGAGGTCTAGCACCAGGAGGAGGAGGTGGAGGTGGAGGGTGGAATTGCCCACCAGGAGGAGGAGGAGGAGGAGCACCTCCGGAAGTGCGCACGGAAGGAGGAGGAGGAGGAGGGAAGTTATTGAAACCAGAGACAGCCCGGGGACCTGTTGGATAACTCTGCGGAACACCCTGTGCACCGGAATTATAAGGACTGGTGGATCCTGGATTTGTGAATCTTGGGTTATTATCACCATACTCATTGCCTCTGCTATCGTAGCTATCATTACGGCCGGTATTATTATGCATGGGGTGACGGCCTCCCTGGTTAAAATCGCCTCTGCGATCATAGTTTTCATTCTTGTTATACCCACCATTGTAGTTCCGTTGCTGTTGGTCACCGCGACGATGATCATTACTGTTATTATTACGACCGTGGAAATCATTATTTCTGCGGCCAGGATTGCTTGGGCGACGAGGAGCCGCATCAATTTGCTCCTTCACAGATGCAATCAGATCCAAACACATCTCCTTAGCTCTGTGTAGCTCCTCAATATGAGGAGTTAACAGATGTAGGTACATAGGGATATCCTCTTCAAACCCAGTGTTTCTGTCAAGGAAACCAGAGCCGCGGCCCTTAATCTGGACCCTGCAGCCAGTTTCATTCTGAATGTGCTTAACGTTTTGGCCGCCAGGACCAACAATGAATCCACGAACTTGGAAGGGAGGATATTGATCTAAACCAATTTGGATCTTCTCTTCAAGTCTGTTAGGGCGGCGTGGCTGTTCCTCTGGTGGTGGAGTATCTTTGGGCTTATTTTCGGTATCTGCCTGATCCCTTCGTCTGAACCGTCGCTCATCAACCAGACTACCCATGTCCTTAGCAATCAGCTCATTGATTTGTTCAATGGCTTTATCGAGACTTTCTTGGTTATCAGCCTCAACAAATAAATGTAAGGCAGGGGCATGCTCAGTAGCAATGGACTTGTCAGGATAGTACCGGCCGCGAGTGAAAATATTGGCTCCAGTATCGTGTCTGATTTGGAATTGAGTCTCAGTTTTCGTCAGCAAATACTTGTTCCGCAGATCATTGATATCAACTTTTGTGCTGAAAGTATTGCTGGGAGCCGCCTCGGCGCTGTTATTAGTTGCAGTTGGGTGACCTGGTTCGGCGGGGTGCGATGAAGAAGGAGGAGCCGTCGGCGATTCAGAGCGTTTTGAGCTGCCGCCGACAAGACCTTGGGCCGCCAGCTGGGCATTGATCTTGGCTGCGGCTGCAATTGCCATTGCAACCGGGTCAACTGGTTTTGCACTGGCTTCTGTAGCCGAATCTGCTTTTTCGTTGGAATCCGCTTTGGCATGAGAAGACGAAGAAGCTGACAATCGATCTCTATCGTCTCTGTCGCGATCACTATAACGATCTCTGTCGCGGCTTCTGCGGTCACTGTCGCGTCCCCGCTCGCTGTCTCGGTATCTGTCGTAATCTCTATCATGGTCTCTGGCGCGGCCTCTGCCTCGCTCTCTGTCACGGCCCCGTTCTCTGTCATGATCCCTTCCGCGGTCTCTGTCGCGATCCTCTCTGTCTTTGTAACGACTGCTACTGCTGACACTGCTGTGGCGAGGCCGGCTGCTGCTGCGGTCGCTATCACGGCTTCGGTAGTCCGTACGCCGAGAAGTTTCGGGCTTGGCACTGCTCGAGCTGCTGTTTCTGCGCAAAGTAGGGCTTTTAGAGCGTTCCCTCGAGTGGGAATTGCGCTCCTCACGTCGTTCGTCCCATTTCCGTCGGCGCTGGTCCATTATTAATATGAAAAAGTGAAAAAAGATCTACAACAAAAAATGAGAAAAAAACCAACTAAAATAAACGGGCAATACTCGTCCACTTCTTTTTTTTCTTCTTTTCTTTATTTTAAAAAAGTAATGACTTTAATTACTTTTTGCAATGGCAATATTTCCATGGACCTGTTTTTTATAGAAAAGAAGAGAGAAGAAAAAAGTTGTCACTTTGAATGCCCAAAATGCGTGTGTGCTGGGACATTGCAAGTTTTCCAGGGTAAGGCCTAGTCACATGATAAAGGTGTGTTATTTGGGCCACCTCGACATGTACCAAATATAAAGCCAAACAAAATAAAAATAAAAACTAAAACCCTGGGAGGGCAGTTTAATGACACGATTTGATCCAAATCACCAACGTACTTCCCCGGTCAGCAGCACGCCCTTAATTCCCTCTGCATAATGCCCGATATTACCAGTATTTATTTTGAGACCGCCCGTAGCTTTCAAGAAAAGTCTAAAAAGAAGGGAACACAGCTTTACGTCCCGCACAAATCGGACGTCTTCACGCGGGAGTGCCTGAAAGTTGTAAGTAGAATCGAAATTGAATACTACAAGTAGTTACTTCATTGCTAACGCAATTGGGGTTTGCCAGGACGAGTCCATTAATGAGCTCGCTTTGTATTTGGAGCGGATTAGAGCATCATATTTGTCCTTGGGGAAGCGGGTAGCTAACCATGGCCCCAACAGCGCAAATCAGCAGCTTACTGACAAGCAACGCGACGACATTGACTACGAAACCAAAATGATTATACAACAGACTCTGATGCGGATTAGATCACTTGAGGATCTAGAGCGGGAAAGACTGAATAAGGAGGCTAAGAACGCAGGCGGGATTTCCTCATTTTTTGTTGACATGAAACAAGAGGAGATGAAAAAAACTACCACGTTGCATCGGGCCGGCATGCTCTGGTTCCTTAACGACAAACTGAAACGGGTGTCTGACCGGCACTCAGCGCAGCAGGAAATTAGACTCAGTCGCCAGGTTGAAAAGACCAAAAGCATGCTACACAATGTGGGTGAAGAGACCCCGTTAAGTTCACTCCGCGATTTCAAGTACAAACGGCCTTCCCCGGAAAACCATTATACTGAAAATGAACTGCCAGAGGTGCTGCGAGACTTGACACCACAGCAAATCACTCAGCTGGAAACAGAAAATAATGAACTTTTGAACGAACTCGAATTGTCTCTCAACAAGGCCAAGGCGGCCGAAAAGTCTCTTTATGAGATTTCCCAGATCCAGTCGCAGCTGGCCACGCATTTATCTACACAAAACGAAATGATTGAAAGCTTACTTGACGACGCGTTTCAGGTTCACGACGATGTCAGCCGGGGTAACCAGCAACTGGAAAGTGCAAAGACGCGGAATAGAAGAACATCTAAAATCATTATTTCTCTTTCGATATTTTTTGCCTTCATACTCTTGTTCTTTGATGCAATCACATCATGAACAAAATGTATATCAAAAATAAAAAAAAGGTACCTATATAAAAATAAGAAATTCATCAATTAATTATTATTGGTTGTTTTTATTAATCATCTTGTTTTTTTTCTACCCTTCTAATCAGAAGATGCTTTTTTCTTAGGGTAGATGAGGGAATCCACAACGCAGACGCCAATGGTGGAACCGCCTTGTCGCAGAATAGCCCTGCCAAGCTCCTTCGAGTCCTTGAAAAGTTCCATGGGAAGGGGCCCCTCATCAAGAGTGATTTCCACCAAAGCAGCCTGACTGCTTGTAATAAGACGGGGCTTTTCCTTGATCACACTGCCGTCGGCCTTGCTGACAAGAGCAATCATCTTGGTGATGGTAGCAGGAGTATTGATGCGACCACGGTGAAACATGACTCTGGCGCCCTTGAGAATTGGCCGAGTGAGCTCAAATGCAACAAAAGTCGCTCTAAACTTTTGCACAACTGGCACCAGCGCGGTGGGTGGGCATAAAATGTCAGAGGGAAACAGATCTTCGGAACTGTCGCAACCAACAACGCTAGCTTCGATGATCTCGCCAGCTTTGGCCCATGCACAAGGAGCATCATTGACCTTTAAAGATTTGATCTTGAGAACCAGGTTCTTGGGCACCACCACAGCAGTGTCACCAACCTGAATGGCTCCTGCCTCAATCCGACCAGTCATATGCACTGCAGAGCTGTGGGCAGGACTAAATGAATCAGAGATGGTGATTCTGAAAGGGCCACTATCATCCTTCTCTGTAATCTTTTTAGACTCGAGCAGAGCGAGTAGAGTAGGGCCTTCATACCAAGCCAGCTCGTGTTTATGTAACTTCACAACGTTAGCGCCGTTATAGCCACTGCAGGGAACGTATGAGACATCTTTAGCATTGAAACCGATTTTCTCAAAGAAAGGCTCAAGATGTGATTTAATCTCGTAGTATCGTGCTTCGGCCTCTCTTTCGCTTCTGCTTTCGGCAATATCTAATTTGTTGATAGCAACAATGAGGTGAGTAACACCCATACTTCTAACAAGAATTGCGTGTTCTCTGGTCTGGCCATCGAGGAAAAACCCGGACTCAAAAGCACCTGTGGAGGAGTCAACCACTAAAACAGCAATATCAGCCTGGGCTGAACCAGCAATCATGTTGGGGACAAAGTCACGGTGGCCGGGGGCATCAAGAATTGTGAATCTGGTGGTTTTAGTCTCAAATGATCTCATGCAAATATCCATGGTAACACCTCTTTGTCTCTCTTCCTCAGTTTGATCAAGCACCCAAGCCAAATGAAAGGATCCCTTTCCGGCATTTTGACTTTCTCTCTTGTATTGTTCAATGAGGCGTTTGTCGACTGCCTCGACGTCGTAGAGAAGCCTACCCATCAAGGTACTCTTACCGGCATCGACATGGCCAATGACAACAAAATTGATCTTGGGTTTGAGCTTGACCTCCTTGATCTCTTTCTCCAAATCCAATGTAGGTTTTAGTGATGGAAGTGGTATGTTTTTGAGGGCGGTTGGTTTTGCAGCCTTGTTGATGTCGAGTTTAGCAAGGTCTGATTCTAGCTTGGCTTTGGCAGCTTGCTCCTTCTTTTTGGCCTCTTCAGCCTTTTTTGCTGCTGCGGCAGCTGCTTTTTGGGATTTAGCAGCCTGCTCTTTATCAAATTTCTTTGCAAGGTAGCTGGCTGTCATGTCGATATCGTAGTCATTGTAGCGGAGGGATTCGATAATCTCTTCATCAGGGATCTTGCGCTTGCCGAGCAATTCTTTCACATCGGCTACATCAGCCATGGTTTGTTCTGATATATCCAGTTAGATATCGTACTCTAAA
The DNA here is from genome assembly GCA_013365045.1 of Geotrichum candidum. Lineage (NCBI taxonomy): Eukaryota > Fungi > Ascomycota > Dipodascomycetes > Dipodascales > Dipodascaceae > Geotrichum > Geotrichum candidum. Next base: position 411,743 of record QQZM01000010.1, on the reverse strand, counting down.
GCAAAATGAAAAATAACTATTCTACATACCATAATCGTCTTCATTTTCTTCGTAGTACTCATCAGAGTAGCCGTCGTTTTCATAATCAACGAGATCTATCAATGCGTTAGTTGATTTGCCACAAAGCAATTTTATCACCACGCAACTTACCGTCTTCAGTGTAGCGAGACATTGTGATCAAAATATACTCTATAACAAAGTCACAAACGAAAGTGCTTAGAAGAAGTTGGGTAATGAAACCGGTTCTTTCTTTAGAATACTGAAGTTTTAAAACAATTCAAAAAAAAAAAAAAAAAAAAAAAAGCATCAAGCCATATAAGATATATATATTTTTTTCTACAGAAACATTCTAGAAAATGGTACATGCCTATACAGGTGTGTCTTGCGGAAGTTCCAAAAATGGAAGCTGACACTAGTAAAGAAATATGCGGTTAATCAAGCTTTTAAACAATATATTATAGAAACAAAAACAACCTGACAAAAATTAAAAAAATATGTGTATTTACAATGAATGGAAAAAGATAGAATTAATCAAAAATAATGTTATCGAGAAGACGAGTCACAGTGTTTTGCTTGTTGGGAACACGGACAGCGGCTGACAGAATAGCACCCTCACCTGGAGTTACGACATCCAGTTCTTGTAAACTCACCTTGTCGGCAATAGAGATGTACTCGACTTCCATATAGAAGCCGTTTGCATTGGGCTTGGCAAAAGATTCAAGGACAGCATTAATGCCCTCGAGGATATCGCTTCTCTGATGCACACCCGACTTGTAGAGCTTTTCGCCAGTGCTCAGTGCTTCAAACAAAACCTGTGAGCTGCTTCTATTCTCGGGGGTAAGGTAGGCGTTTCTAGAGCTCATGGCCAAATGGTTGTCCTCTCTGACAATGGGGACGACGCGAATCTCAACGGGCATAAGGAGATCCCTTACCATGCGCTTGACAACCAAAACCTGCTGAATATCCTTTTGACCGAAATAGGCATGATCAGGTCCAACAGCATTAAGCAGTTTGGTGACAACAGTAGCGACACCTCTGAAAAATTGAGGTCGGCTAGCACCTTCCAGCTGTTCACTAAGACCCTTGACTTCGACAAATGCGCCGACCTGTTTCGAAACGTCGAGGGTGATTCCTGAAGGATACATATCTGCCACAGAAGGCAGGAAGACAATGATGGGCGAGTGCGAGATGACCTGCGAAAGCTTTTGAATGTCATCGTCAAGAGTTCTCGGGTATGAGTCGAGATCCTCGTGGGGGGCAAACTGTGATGGGTTGACAAAAATTGAAACGACCGTGTTATCGTTTTCTCGGATTGAGTTTTCAACAAGGGTAATGTGTCCCTGGTGCAGCGCGCCCATGGTTGGGACAAAGCCTACCGTTTTATCATTGAGAACTTGTTCTTTTTTCCAAGCCCGGAGCTCCTTGATGGTTTTGATGATTTTCACTTCAGTCGATGCAGTCATATTTTGATGCAGTTGGAGAGAGAATGTGTAGTTTTTTAGTGGGGAATTTGATGTCAGATCAAAAAAAAAAGAGAAAAAAAAAAGGATGGATACTTGGTTTTAAACGGCGTTGATCTTTCGGAATAAAAAAAAAAAAAAAAATTTGGACTTGGCCTCTTTTGAGCTTTTTTTTAGGCTGACATTTGATATCTGACTAATATATGAGCCGCCATAAATGCCGAAATTGGAAGTAATTAAGCTAACCTTCTTTGACAGTTGAAAAATGCATAATTTAGTAAGAATGGGAATCAATTAACATGATTCTTTTGTTTTTATATTACTCTTGATAGCATCAGGAATACTGAGAGTATGCCGATATGGTAATAGTAGTGTATTGTTATGAATTAGTTTCAAGTCCAAACATGTTGAGAATAGTCAAACGGCTTTAAAAGCAAAGGTAATGATAAAACCCTGACTGTATTGGATGTTTGAAGGAATAAACTAGCAAAAGAAATGAATAGTACTGGTATGATAATGGATGAGACAATCAAAACTATGAGATGAAAAGTATGTCCCTCGATATATTGCATAAGGCAATCAAATGATTGCTAATTAAGCTGAGTGCGTACATGTATTACTGTAACTGCCATTTAATGAAACTAGAATTGATGGGGTCAGCATAAAGAGGGCACAAATGTCTACAATGCAACTAAGAAGCTGGTAGAAGCTTCAATCCAGCTAGAAATATTCTGTTGAAAAACATGAGTCTAAGTATTACTATTGAAAATCAAGCGTTGAGTCTTTACTTCTGGACTCCTCAGAATCTTGCAACACTTGGCCATATCAACTACTCAGATTGTCAGTTTAAATAAAGCGCAACATTGCGCCCATCCTTTTTTGAGTGATGAAAGAGTAGTTGTGTTTTGGCGGTGTATCATGTAAACCTCGACTAAAATAAGCTTTGGAACATATTTTTATTTGCCATTGGGAAAAAAAAATTTTTAAGCCTTTTTTTTCTTGTTCCCTTCTATTACTTTATATCTATACGACTATATCCCCACGACCAGCATCATGGCCAACTCTACGACAGCCCCAGACTCCCTCGTGAAGTCTCCCGAGGTTCTTTCCTTGGTTTACACATACCTTTCTAACAACGGCTTCAGCAAAGCTGCCAAGCAATTCCAAAAGGAGGCCGCCATCAAGGATGCCGATAGCAAGACCGACAAGACTGTTCCTCTTGAGGCCATCTTCTACTTATACAAGAATGGCAAGCTGAATGGCACTGAGGCTGCTGAGTCTTCTGAAACTGCTCGCTCTGATTCCAGCAGCGATTCTTCCTCTTCCGACTCTTCCGACTCTTCTGACTCTTCCTCTTCCGACTCTTCCGACTCTTCTGACTCTTCCTCTTCCGACTCTTCTGATTCTTCCGACTCTGACGATTCTGATTCTGATTCTGATGACGATGAGGAGAAGAAGGAGTCTGAGAAGAAGACTGAATCTGAGAAGAAGAAGGAGTCTTCCTCTGAGTCTTCTTCTGATTCTTCTTCAGACTCTTCTTCAGACTCTTCTGATTCTGATTCTAGCGACTCTAGCGACTCTGAATCCAGCGATTCCGACTCTGATTCCGACTCTGAAGACGAGAAGGAAGAAAATAAGGAAGACAAGAAAGAAAAGAAGGCCGAGTCTTCGTCTTCCAGCTCGTCTTCTTCTAGCTCGTCTTCTTCCAGTTCTTCTTCTTCTGACTCTAGCGACTCTAGTAGTTCAAGTGACTCTAGCGACTCTGATTCCGATTCTAGCTCTGACGAGAAGGAGGACAAGAAGGAGAAGGCTAAGGAGAGCTCCGATTCATCTTCTTCCTCCTCTTCTTCTTCTTCCTCCTCTTCTGATTCTTCAGATTCCTCCGACTCTTCAGACTCTTCAGACTCTTCTGATTCTTCTGATTCAGACTCTTCTGATTCTGACTCTTCTGATTCTGACTCGTCTGATGATGAAGAAGACAAGGATGACAAGAAGTCGACTTCATCATCTTCTAGCTCATCCTCATCTTCATCCTCATCTTCATCCTCTTCTTCCGACTCCTCTGAGTCTGAGAAGGAGAAGGAAGCTTCTCCTGTCAAGAGAAAGGCTGAGGACGAGGCTGCTCCCGCTGAAGATAACAAGCGTGCCAAGGTTGATGAGAACAGCGCTCTTTTGTCCGAGGCTCCTCAAAACAACAGAAAGGGCCCTAGAGAGTACTTTTCCCGTATTGACCGCAGCAAGATTTCTTTTGCCGACCCTACTTTAAGAGACAACACTTATCAAGGTGCTGCTGGTACCTGGGGTGAGAAGGCAAATGACAAGCTCAGCCGTGTGAGAGGAAAGGATTTCACCAAGAACAAGAATAAGATGAAGAAGGGTAGCTACCGTGGCGGTACCATCACTATGGGTAGTGGTAGTTTCAAGTTCACTGACTAAAGTATATGGTAGTAGTGATAGACTAAGGTATTTAGGACCCGGATCAATGGTGGATATTAATTGTACAGTCAGATAGACGGACATTTCATAAATTATTATAGTAATCATTTTTGTTTTTTTTTTGGGTTTAAATTTATGGGCAACCATTATTTTTCAATATCAATCTTGTGTCATAGCAGTAACATCAAATTTTCATTTTTTTTTTATTTATTTATTCACTTATTTAATTTTTCTTTAATCACTGGTAATCTGTATCATCAAGTACGTCATGGCCCCGTTATGCCAAGGTTGATAAAAACTCGCCTCGAGAGATTGATTCATGCGTGCCAATTTCAACGTCTTCCTGTTAGGGCCTTGCATAACTCTGAAAAATTTAACGCTTTGAATTTCATATCCTTTTTTTATTTTATTTTATTTCGTTTCTTACAGAAAGCTTACTGAGGATTTTGCCAATCTGTATCATAAAGTATACTGACTAGTATAGCTAGCATTAGCGGAGCTCACCTGGTGTTTCGTAATCTAAATCATTCATTCCTCACAATGAAAACTGGAACCATCAAGAACAGATTGGCAACAATACCATCTTACCTTATCGATTAGTCTCCTTGCGCCGGCCGCGTTGCTTTTAACAAAGTAAAAGCTGAGTCTATTGGCTTCCCATATCTATTCTGTCAAGAAAGTCTTCTATCTCCTTTCTTTTTTTTCGTCATCAACGACAATTCCACTGCCACATACAGTGTCCCTTGTGTCCCCCTATTTCCAACATGGATGCCGACACGGATTTGCTTTGTTATGTGCTAGGAGGTACATATGTCTGAAGATTTCAGATACTGACATGACTAGTTGGTTTAAATTTATTACAATCGGTATGCTCCTTTCGCCTACTTCGCCGCTATTAAGAATCACTTTTTGCAACGATGATTTAATTGACTTGGTGGTGCCAAATTGGTCAGCAAGCTCAATCTCACGCCAGGTTGCCATTAGATACAAATTGATCTACTGGATTAGTGTATGGGTCAACAATCCCGGGCATTAAGTGCTATCCTTGGTCAGGCTTCGGTCAGGTCCTGCACCTAGTTGTTACAGCTGCTCGTTGCTCTTAGCGGTTATAATCTTAATGATAATATTTTTATTGATCATACGCACACACACAAAAAAAAACACACACTTCCTTTGCACACATGTCCTCTGAAGTATTTTTTTCTGGCCAGATTAGTTGATCGATGATGCGTCCCACACCCTCAAATGGATTTTTTTCTAGCTCTTCTTAAAGTTGTTGTCGTAGCATACTTTCTTTATTGTTAACATTCAATATAAAAGTCACATACAGTTCTGCATTATGGACATTGTTCGTTTGTTAGAATTTAGCTGAAAACAACTATAATCTGGGAGTACGATACTTAAAGAAATATTTTACTGGCTGGAATGTAGCTAGAAAAAAATTTGCAGTTGTGAGGCCGGTATAAATAGATGATCAATGTATCGTACATCAAACAACTACAAACAAAATTATAAAACAAAATGGCATATATGAATATAAAAGCATCTGTCTCTAACCTAACATTTAATTATAATAATACATCAAAACATTCTATTTTTAAACTAACCTTCCACTGCTTGAGAGTAAATGATTTCAGTTGCTAAACAAAACTTTGGATTGTCATGATAACATACTGGTCTTTGCGGCTGAAAGTAAAAAAAAAAAAAAGGTTACAAGTGGAAATGATGAGCAACCAGGGTCCCAGTTAACTTGTCCAAGTGGATGGTATTTTGAAATGAAAATTGAAGAAATCAGGTCAGTTTTATTTTAATTTAACAGCTAGATAGCATGAACAAAAAGAAAAAACAGAAGTATTATATTGATTCATAATTCTGGTGTAGGTCTTAGTTTAACTTTTTCAAAGGGCGAGTTTTACTAAGACTGCCTGAGCTCGTTCAGGGATACAATAACCAAATTATAAAAAGAAACAGCTCTAAACCAAATAAAAAGCAAAATAATAATAATAAAAAGAATATATATATCCAAGCAGATTTTTAAAGCACCAAAGATAAATACCTGGTTATATCATCATTTCGTGCATTGGCAATTACTTCTATAAGTTTAAAGGATTGTGATATCAATATTTGACGTAAGAACAATAAGCTGATTATCTATCAATATGCATACTACTTGAAAATCAGGTTGGATTCTATGCTCAGATAAAGATTGATGAAAAATTCTAGGCTACTGATACTAACATCACTAAGAAGTTAATAGTCTTGGAATTCTTTTTCAAACTCATACATATTAGGGATTACAGAAAACTTGTGTAGTTACTCTGAATAATGTAGTCCATGATTATTTCTGTTGAATTTCTTATATAAATAAAATAACACCTAAGACCATACTACTGGTTAAACCTGGTACGGGGAATCTGTGGTTTGTAGGCTTCCAGCCTGATGGTATCGTCTTCAAAATCTGATCCTTCCGAGGTTGTGAACCCTGGCGTGGTGACATCATCTGACGAAATGATGGGGTTCCTGGAGGCCGCCGTTCGTTTAGTGCTCATATTGAATTTTTTAAAGTCGTCGTCACGCTTTCTGTCCAGCCGGCTTCGCATTAGCCGTGAATTGTTTGTTGATCGCGATCTATTTAGACTTGAGGTCTGGCAATTGACATAATTGTCGGTCTCCTCTTCATCTTCTTCTTCCTTATTGCTCTCTTCCCGCAAGCTGTAATTGTCCTTCCAGTTGTCATCATGGATATGATACTCTGGATTATTGGTGTTTCGGTTATTTTTGTTTTTTGGTAACGATCCCTGAACCCGCACTGGGAGCTGGTTGCGCTCAATTATATGCTTGACAACGATAAAAACTCCTGCGGCCGCAAGTCCTGCGACGCCACCGTACATTGCAGCATAAATGAACCCCATGATGATAAAGAGATATAGAGTAAAATACAGAGGTGGGTATTCAAAAGAAAAAAAAAAAACTAGATACCACAATAGCACCCAATAATTAAAGAAGAAAAAGAAAGATATATTTAAAAGTGTGTATATGGTTGGCAAAGAGGGAAGAAATAAAATTGATAAAGGGGATTAGATCTTGCTCTACGGGCGCACACACATACACACAGCGATGTAATTACAGTTGGGAGCAAAATGGGAAAATCCCACTGTCAACCCCAGACATAAGGGTTGCTTTTGAATGAGCCGCACTTATGGCCAAGAAAAGAAATAAATTTTTAAATCACATGATATGTAGTATAACTTTTAGTTATTAAGTAATAATACTTCTGACATCTACTTTATGCCATTAGAGCGTGATTTTCAGAAATGAGGACCCACCAAGTACTATTAAATCACGTGATTATATAGCCTTCTTATTTGACGTTTGACAAGCCATTGTATACTTTGTTTGAATTTCTCTTTTTTTCGGACTTCAGCTGTCTCTTTTATTGCTTCTTCTCACCATCCTGATTATTTTCTACTTTTCTTCTTTCTCTTTTGTTTCTCTTTTTATTCCTACTGATACTTTTTTTTAACAGCTTTTTACGTGTTACAAAGGACCTAATTCATATCACTCAATTGTCAAACATCTCTCTGTTTACTTGAAACCCGTTAACAAAAAGGATAGGATGAGTGTTTCCACTGGTATGGCTCATCTAAGTTGCTCAAGCACCCACGCCTCCCCTCAATTAACACCACATTTGATATTTAGGTACTCCAAGCATCCGCCTTACCGAGGAAGAGAAATCCTACTATGGTCAGCTATTTAGACAAGCTGACCCCCAGTCTACCCAGAGTGTCTCCGGAACTGTTGCCAGCACACTTTTCATGAAGTCTGGCCTTTCTCCATTTGTTCTCAGTGAAATTTGGCAGATAGCTGACCCCAAAAACCAAGGTTTTCTTGACCAGCAAGGCTTTTCTGTGGCACTGAGACTTATTGGTCATGTTCAGAATGGTCAGGCCTTGGCCCCCAATCTCGGTGACATACGTATGTTAGAAACTCACCACTGGTCAAAAATATGTAGCAACTAACTGAACTGTTTTTTTTTTCCCCTTCTCTAGCCGGACCTCTCCCCAAGTTTGAAGGCATTCAGATACAGCCCCAAGCTCAGGCGTCGTCGCATCCTCAGTCTCCTGTGGCTTCTCCTCAGTCTCCTCCCCCTTCTAATCAAATTCCACCCATCTCGTTACAAGAGAAAGCAAACTACGCACAGCTGTTCAAGAGAAGCGCTCCAAATGGTATTCTCGAAGGCGGCGCTGCCCGTGATATTTTTTTCAAGCTTGGCCTGCCTAATGAGACGCTTATTCAGATTTGGAATCTTGTCGATACCCAACACCGAGGCAAGCTAGAGCTCAAAGAGTTTGTTTTGGCGCTTCACTTAATTCGCTCAATTACGAAAGGAACGCTTAAACAGCTGCCGTCCAGTATCCCACCTGCTCTGCTTGAATCTTTTAATGAACTTACTCGCTCATCGAGCGTTTCCTCAAATGGTTCTTCTCGATACAGTCAACAGCCCGCTCCCCGTCAACAAGTTGTGTCCCCCATTGCCCAAGTTGCTTCCAAGCCAGTCGATTGGGAGATTCCCCCTTTAGATAGAGCTAAGTTTGACTCATACTTTGATAATTTGGATAAGTCCAAGGCTGGTGTTATCGGCGGTTCTGAAGTTGTCCCATTTCTGATGACTTCTGGTCTATCCGAAGAGGTATTAGCCCAAGTTTGGGATCTTGCTGATACTCACCACTCTGGAAAGTTTACGAAAGCAGAATTTGCCATTGCAATGTTTTTGGTTCAGCAAAAGCTCCAAGGCAGAGAATTGCCCGCCACCTTGCCAGCCTCATTACTATCGTCAGCTTTTGCTCCACCTATCCAGCAAGAGTCACAACATCAGCGGGCTGGATCGATAAACAGTAAGCCTGCACCTCAATCTTCTCTGAACGACCTACTTTCTCTTGGTAATGCTTTAGCTTCTCCTACCCAGACACCTATTAACAACTTACCTGAGGCGCCCGCAGCTGGTGTCCGACCGTTTGTTCCCACCTCCCATTTTGGCCAGATCATTTCCAAAGAAAATGCTGAAGCTTCACCCGAGTCTCCTACTACCACATCTGTTCCCCCACCTGTAGCCGCTCGTGTGGCATCTCCGCCTGCTCACAGACTTTCGACCCCTCCTGTGGCTACCAATGCACCAGCACCTGTTAATGCAGCTGCTACTCTTCCTCCTGTTCCGGCTCACTCCTTTGGTACTGCCTCAAGCTATGCCGCTCCTGCTGCTGCTCCTGCTGCTCCAACATCCCGTGCTATTTCGGGCGCACCTGTTGCTGCAGTTGGTGCCGCAGCCGGCTTGGCTGGTGCTGCTATAGCCGGTGCCATTTCTTCTTTTGGTTCCAACAGTCAGCAGACACCCTCGAATTCAAGAGAAATCGATAATCAAGTCAAGGAAGTCAATGGTCAGGTTGCCTCTATCTCAAACGACAACAGTCAGTTGAATGGTCAGGTTGAGGCCATTTCTGCTCAGATGGCTCAGAGCAATGAAAAGCTCCAGTACGCCCAATCTGAGCTGAAGCGAGTCAGTGCCTTGAAGGAAACTCTCCAGGCCAAGCTTGTTTCTATCAAAGCTGAATCTGAAACCGACTCTAAGAAGCTTGCGGAACTTCAGGAGACACTTCAACAGACTCAAGGCGAATTTGATTCTTTGTCTGCCACTTATACGGAGCTGCAAGCTTCTCATGAGTCCCTTAAGGGCCAGATAGTTGACGCTGCCACCAAGCTTGAGCAGGAAAAACAACAAAATGCTGAGCTAGATGAGCAAATTGAAGATATTCAAACTGAGATTGAAACCCTCGAGGAACAATTTGATTCTTTGGATAAGGATTCCAGACAGCAGACTGGCCTTCTTGCTATCAACAAGAAAAAGTACACTGGCCTTGAGACTCAAAAGGAGGAGCTTACTACAAAGATTGCTGAGCTTCAAACTGAGTTAGAGACCACCAAGACTCAACTAGTAGGTGTTGAGGAAACTCATACAGCTGTCAAGAATGAAGCTCAAGAACTCACTTCCAAGGTCGAAACTGCCACGGCTGAAATTGATCAGATCAAGAGCCAGATCACAGCTACCAACCAGGAGGTCGAAAGCTTGAAGGGTGAGATTGAAGGTGCCCAAACTAAATTCACAGGCTTGGAAAACGAAAAGACTCTTCTCCAAGAAGAGCTTACAAAATTACATGCTGATGAAGAAGAGTCGACTAAGGAGCTTGCGGGTCTCAAAGAAAAGACCGAGCTTCTTACTACTGAACTTGCCAAGCTTCAGGAAGAGCGTGAAGTTACCAAGAAAACGCTTATTGCCAACGAAACTGCCAAGGCAGAAGAAAAGGCCAAGCTTGAGAAACTTGAAGCCGAAAAGGTTTTGGCCAATGCTCCTATTATTTTAAGTAAGGATGAGGTTGCTTCTATCAATTCTGCTACTCAATCTCCCGAATCTGAGTCAGCTACTATTTCAAAGTCTATTGACACAGGCGCAGCTGCTGCAACTCCTGATAATGTTGGCAATGCTTCTATTGAGAAGTCCATTTCTAAGTCTTTTGATTCTGATGCTGATAAAACTGTTGCTAAGTCGGCGGATGTTGAAACTAAGGAACCTACTTCTAAGTCTATTGATCTGACTTCTGGAGCAGCCATTGGTTCTGCCGCTGTGGCTGCTGCTGCAACCGCCGCTGTTGGTTCTACTCTTTTGGGCAAGCCTGATACCGAGGACGAAGCTGACGAGGTTGAGTCTATTACCACCATTCCTGCTGTTGAGAAGACTGTTTCTCCAGCTGTTGTAATCCCCGATCAGGAAGTTATCAATGGTGATACTCCTGTTGACACAAAGTCGGTTGAGCCTCCTGCTGATAAGGGATCTTTTTCTTTTGAAGCTGATAATGAGTCAGCTGGCGCTCTCGACTCATATAGCAACATTCTTCCTTCTGAAAGCGCTTCTGAAGTTTCTATTGTACCTACTCCAAACGACGGTGATGAACCTCCTGCCCCTGATGCTAGCACCAGAAGCTTGATTGCTGAGCCTATTGATATACCTAGTAGAGGTGACTCAGCCACTGACGTCACGATCGGTGCAAGCAAGGATGGCGAGAATGATGTCGATATTTCGTCTGATTCCTCTATATACAGCAATGACAATGATGAGGCAGCTGAACCTAAATCATCTGACGTCAACCCTGACGCCTCGGATAAACCTGCAGAAGATTTGTCTACTTCTTTTGTAAGCGCACACTCTGCTGACTCTTACGATATTGTTGACAAAAATGAGGCTCCTCCTGCCTCCAAGATTTCTGATTCAGTAATTAATGGTGAATCTAAGCCTCCTGCCGAGGACTCAGAGTCTTTCACTATTCCGGGCTCTTTACCCGAACCTGATAATTCTGCTGAAAGTAACACTGCTTCTACTGTTAACGTTGTTTCTAAAACGGTGTCTGAGGATGAAGATGCTGAATCACAGTACTCTGATGCTATTGAGCCTGCTGATGAGGATGCTGCTAAACAGGAAGAACAAGACTCAAAAGTTTCTGCTGTTGAAGGCGGCGTAGTCACTGCTGGCGCTTTGGCTGCCACTTATCCAGCAGTTTCATCTACTGATTCTGATTCTGTTCAGCCTTCTCCTAGTGAGGTTACTCAAAGGTCAGTTGTTGAGCCAGCGCCTGCTACTGAGACTTCTGAAGTTACTCAAAAGTCAGTTGTTGAACCAGCTCTTGCCACTGAGGCTTCTGAAGTTACCACTTTGCCTTCTGACATCAAAGAAAATCCTGTTACCTCTATTTCCGGTGAGACTACTACCACACTTGCTCCCACAACTGAACCCGTTTCTTTGGATATTGGTGAGTTTAGTCCCGTTCCTCCCCACTCTGCTTCAACTGTATCACTTCAGGGGTCCAAGGCCAACGTTTCTGATCTTGACTCTTTCAATCCTGAATCTGTTCCGGTGACTGATTCTGGTAATCAAGACGAGGCAACAGCTCCCCTTAATGATACCGTTCCTTCCTCCGATACTGGTGTTTCGCCTGCTCGTGACGATTTTGATGAGGCTTTCAAGTCATTGAACAATGACAATTCAAACGCTTGGCCCGCTGCTTCAAACGGTGCCAGAGGCTTTGATGTTTTTGAATCTGCTTTTGCTGATGAATCTACGTTTTCTCGTGCGGAGTATGAGGATGATACTGAACGTGATCTCGCTGTTTCAACTACCCTTCCAGATCAGACTGCCTCGTTTGATCAGACTTTCCCTGCTACAGAAGACCACCCTGGCTCTGAGTTGTCTTACACCAATACTCCGGTCTTTGAACAGGCTCCAGGTGGACAATTCCCTGTCAGCAAGTCGGAAACTGAGCCTTCTCAGGTCTCTTCCCAGGATGCCAATAGTCCGTTTGCATCGGCCCAACCAGCCGAAGCTGGCTCTAGTCATCCTTTCTTTTCCCAGAGAAACTTTGACGATGAGTCTCTCCCTGAGTTTTTGAGAAAGAAGAAAGACATTGATCCTTTTGATGCTGCTTTTGACGGCTTGATGGCTGCGGATGAGGAGAAAGATGAAGAGTTTGGTGATGCCGGCTCTGTGCATCCTTTTAGTGGTAGCGCTAGCGCTTTTGCTCCGGCTTCTTCTACATTTGATTCCTTCCCTCCTAATAGTACCGATCAGCATGCTGGAGCCCAGGTGCCAGCTGTCTCTAACTCGGAGTGGGATTCTATCTTTGCTGGCTTTGGAGAGGCAAAGACCACGACTGAGACTGTTGATGCAGATGCCGCGTTCACTCCTGCTGTCCCCTCCGTTGATAAGCCATTTGGCGGCGTACTGAAGGACCTTGAAGAAGATTATAAACACCTTGACAAGAATACCTTGCAGCAATTAGAGTACTTGACATCCATGGGCTTTGATAAGGCTCGTGCCCTGGAAGCACTCGAGAAGAACGATTTCAACATTGAGAATGCCAGTAACTTTTTGTTGGACCAGTAAACTGATTTTGAATCAGTTCAAAAAGAGCCAGACTTTTATTCCAACGGTTTAAAATCTGATTCCATAACTGCCTTTTAACTGGTCTCAATTCTTTTATGATGACAAGTCACAGGGTTAGCTGGGCATGTGCATTTATACTGTTTTGTAACTTTGTAACCTAACCTTAGTTTGTAGTAATAATAATAATAATAGTAATATTAATAATAATAATAATAATAATAATAATAATAATAATAATAATAATAATAATAATAATAATAATAATAATA